>CAWUFW010018543.1:0-217662 GCA_963921515.1 Calotriton arnoldi
AAAAGTCAGTCAAAGTACCACTTTCTCCGGATCTGCGCTGGCTGGCGCGGAAAAAGAAAGAACTGACGTCAGCGCGCGAGGGCGGCGTAAAAGTAGCTGCCGCGACGTCATCCCGGCGACCACGACGCCGACGACGGACACGGAGCCGACCTACGCCACCTTCCGATGCGCAGAGGTACTGCTGATGAAAAAACTTTCCGGATCCAGTCTGACGCCTGGGGGTAATTCTAAGGTAAGGAATCTATAACTAACGTGTTTCTTTCAGATTATGTGGCTGTTGTGTTTCCTAAGATATACCATGTGGAGGATTTGAAGAGTTTGGAAGGGAAATCATCACATAGAGAGAGACGTGGCACTAATGCAGGAGAGATTGTAGGAGATGTGTTTGGAGCAATGATACCCAGTTTGGGAGTGGTTTTAAATAATGTCAAGATTAGGAGGTTGTCAACCATAGTAGATAAGTTGTCAACACAGCTCAGTCATTGTTACTCGTAGATGGAGAGATGGTCTCGATAAGAGCTATGGTGATGCAAAACTGTCTTGTTTTAGACGTGTTATTAGCAAAAGAGGGCGGAGTCTGTAAAATGCTAAGGGTTCAACAGTGCTTTACTTATATCCCAGACCATAGTAAGGATCTGAGGAAGTATATAAGTAACATCATTGATATTCACCATGAGATCCATGATTTTACAACTAAGGGAGTTTGGGACAAGATTGGAAAAGGGTTTGGAAAAGTTGGAAGTTGGTTTGCAAGCCTTGGAAAGGGACTCACTCACCTTTACAATATTTGAGCAACAAATACAAATAAACAGAGACAAATTCTTACATTTGGCATGAGATAAAATCTAAACATGTTCGATTGTAGGTAAAAACAGCAGCACAAATTGTTTGTACAGTGCAATTGCGTTAAATTAGTTAATTTGTGGTTACGCTTAATCAAAATTATTTGACTGGTTATTAAGGAGCAACAAAGTATTCCTTGGTTGCGACAGCAAGAGTATAATGCAAAATTCTTGCTACAACTACATTTGTTGGTTGTTGTTATAAGGAGAAATCTAAAACCCAGATCTTTGTGACTGGGGGGAAATTGTTCAACATTCTGTCCACCAATTGTTCATTTTGCATTTGTCACCCCGAATGGGACGGATATACCCAGACATGGCTCCTATGCTCTTCATGCCACTGGAGTCAAGCTAGCCTGGCTCATGAGGGGTGAAAGCCCGAAACCGGTCCCAGGATGCTTGCTTCCGGTCCAGGTAGGACCTGGTTTGGCAGTTCGGGCTGGACTGTTCCCATGAGGAGCAGGGTCAAGACTGATTTGCATATGGCTGGGTTTGAACTGGGGTTACGTGGTGAGCAAAAGAACAATGGATTTAACCCAGATCTTTGTGACTGGGGGTGAATGTTTCCATTGTTCAGCATTCCGTCCATCATTTGTTCATTTGACTTTTGTTGCCCTAAGTGGGAAGGGTATGCCCAGATGTGGGCCACGTGCTCACTGAACCACTGGATTCAAGCTAGCCTGACTGATGAGGGCTGAAGCCCCGAAACTGGTCCCAGGAGGCTTGTTTCTGGTCCAGGGAGGACCTGGCCTGGCAGTTCGGGCTGGACTGTTCCCATGGGGAGCAGGGTCAAGACTGATTTGCATATGGCTGGTTTAAACTTGAAGGGCATGTGGAGCAAAAAAACTATGGATTTAGGCCCAGATCTCTGTACTGGGGTAAATGTTTGAAATTGTTCAACATTCTGTCCATCAATTGTTCTTTTTGCATTTGTCACCCCAAGTGGGACAGGGATGCCCAGACGTGGGTCCCATGCTCTTCATGCCACTGGAGTCAAGCTAGCCTTTCTGTTGAGGGGTGAAACCCCGAAATCGGTCCCAGGATGCTTGTTTCCGGCCAAGGGGGTGAATGTTTGACATTGTTCAACATTCTGTCCATCAATTGTTCTTCTTACATGTGTTAACAATCACAGCGCAGCTCTGTGGCTGACTAACCAATCACAGCGTGACTTTATCTTTGAATGAGGAAAACAATTGCAAAACCTTTCTCACTCTACTTTTACAATATAGAGCGTGTCAATCCAACCTAAATAGGAAGAATGTCAGCAAGTTAAGGTAACACAAATCTTGCAATCAATAGATACATGACCAACTAAAACAACACCCTTCGCAGTACTGTTTTAAACAGGGCAGGCTTTAGCACTGGTGGCGCCCAGTGCGACAATGTTTTTTGGCGCCCCCAATGACCACCTCTGCCACGGATTCCCTCCCTACCACCCATTAACAGTCTCCATAACCACTCTCTCTCAGATGCATTTAATACATTTTATAGTGTCACTCATAAAAGTGAATGGTGTCAGAGCACTATACATAACACACACATTACACAGAGACTATCAATCATAGGTGTGTAAATCACTGTATAGGAAATGTTACATAAGACAGAGGACAACAAGGGGTGGATTCACATATTATCCATACAGGTAGGCAGTATAGTTGAAGAGTACTTGGTCTGGAGAAGCACAAACTCTGAATTTAAAATGTAACACAATGGATTGGGGCTCTCTTTAATAACAAGAACTGATTTGTACCAAAATGAACACTTTTTGCAACATTAGAATAATGAAAGTCTGGGGAAAAAATCCATAAGCTCTAATCTATACCTAAAGTCTGCACGCAGTTCTTTAATGACAGTTAATAGCTCACTGTAAACTGCAAATAACAAAAGGAAGTCTCTGACAAAAGCAGTAACCCACCGACCTGTTTACATTACATTCACTTTGTGATCTGCATGGTACATGTTCTTTGCAGCAGGCATATTAACCCTCTCACTACCTTACCATGAACTAAAACTTCACGAGTCAAAACTTCTACTAAACAAAACTCCAATCTCGGAGTCAAAACTTCTACTAGACAAAACTCCAATCTCGCCAGGAAGAACATTAATCATCGGAGTTTTCTTGACATATTAATTGCTGCCTGAAAATTGCTGAACGCGGCAGCAGGTGCTTTTAAGCACAATATAAACTAGCAAACAGGCGCCCCCATGCGAAGTCAGCACCCGGTGCGGTGGCACCGGTCGCATCGCCCTAGAGCCGTCCCTGGTTTTAAATCACAGTTCACACTAGGTAGACCCCTGTCCAGCAGTAATTCACCCTGGCTAATGCACCTATTCCTCTGCGCTAAGGAGCAAAGAGCATCAATTTGTATTAAACACACAACCCTGAAATCGAAAACTTGTTAATTCAGAAACCCCTATCTGTGTGCATGTGGTACCACGCAATACACACTACCTTATGCAGACAAAGTAAACCACAATATCCCAACAGCTTGGAATTCTATGAATCCGATCACCAAACTAATCGGTAATAAAACAAATTCTTTATAAACCAAAATTCACAAATAAGAATAATACATCAGCACAGCACTGATCTAACCACCAATTGAGACCAAAACCAACATCACATTACCAAACACCTCACATACAGCACAGTAATCCACCTTCTGAACTCAAAACTTCAAGTAGGTGGTAAACCACTCCTAAGCAGGAAGGAGTCCCCAGGGGACCCCTTCCCCTTTGTGAATGGGTGCGAAAATACTTTTTAAGAGCAGGCAGTGGTCCGAGGGACCACTGCCTGCCCTTAAAAAATGAAACTGAAAAGTTTCATTTTTCTTTTAAATGCATCCCGTTTTCCTTTAAGGAAAACGGGCTGCATTCGAAAAAGAAAAACTGCTTTATTGAAAAAGCAGTCACAGACATGGTGGTCTGCTGACCCCAGTAGGCCACCATCCTGGTGAGTGCTAGCCATTCCCAATGGGGTCGCAAATTGCGCTTGCCTCATGAATATTGATGAGGCATGCAATTTGCGACCCCATTGGGAATCGCAAACAGTGTCTGAGACACTGTTGTACATTCAGTTTAGTGAGTCGCAAATTGCGAGTCGCAATTCTGTGCAATTTGCGACTCGCTAAACTGAATGGACGTACATCTGGCCCAATATGTGTAAAATCAAGTTTAAAAACATATTAATAATCATTTTTGATGCACAAAATAGAAACCGGAAAAACAATTTAACATTAGCGAGTGCTTCTTTTGAAGCATGCCTGTGCATGTTTGTTGCTGTGCCTGTTCCTGCATGTGTCTGTATTTGCTTTTGTTTAGTCGAATTCGAACATGCATCTATATTTGGGGAGGGTTGTCTATAGGAACGTGTGCCCTGCCCTACATGCCTGTCTCTATATGTTTCTATTCCTACACGTATCTGGTCCTGAATCTGTCTTGGAATGTTATAGTCCCATCTTATACCTCATGTTGTATATTGACCACTTCATGTGAGTGTGTTTATTTTTACTTGTGCCTCCTTCCCATGCCAGAAACAAGAGATGTGCATTGTAAACACATGCATCCTTCAGATTCCAAACTACAAACAGTGTGAGACGTAGATTTGAAAGCATTTCTTACATTTCATGTTTGATATATTACCTTCATAGCTCAATGGTGGTGTTCCTTTTTGGCATCCGATTAGCAGTACATCAGAATAGGCTATCGGTATCCAAGCAAAACAAAATGCATGTGTCAAGCATGACAATGGCCTGAAAGAGCCAACTTCAGCAAGCGCCAGCAGAGCCCAAAAGTCTGTCCTTGACAAGCGTGCATTTTTAAAAATGTATTTAGTTTTTTGGCAAGCATATCCAATATGCAAAAACAAAATTCATAAACATAAAAATACAGGAGTGGGTCAGCGGTTTAAGCACACCAGCACTGGCAGTGAAGTGCACTCCTTCTTCACTTGGCTAAGAAAGTGAATTGAAAAAAGCGGTGTCACTCACAGTGCAAGACTGCTAATGTGTGATGTGGGCTGACCCATTGCCCTAAGGTGTATCAAATGGTGTGTGTAAGCAAAGTGTGAATAACACTGTTACGGACCAATGAATACACAGTGCTGACTGAATGCTCCTGTATGTTTATTTCTATGTCTTTTGTATATAATGTTTTTGGAAAACATGAGCATGGCAAATACTTTTTTTTTTTAAAACCCTCTTTGCAATAAAGCCTTCGTCCCAAAAACAAATGGATTCCTTTAAAGAGACAGCCTGCCATTGCCTTTGCAAAGTGTTGCCAGTTTCATCTTTTATCATCCTCAAGTTTTTGGCTTGTATATTTTCCATGACAACTGACATTGAGAAATGCGAAGAAAATATACATTTTGGTAAAAGAGATGACTTTCAGGATCTTATCTTAGCCAGCAAAATCAGAGATCTCATTGCAAGCAATATGTATTCAGTAACACTGTTAAACTTCATACACATTAAGTACCCTGTATGGGCATCGGTTTCTTCCGCTCCACAACTCTCTCTCACCCACTCGGTTTGCCCCCATACGTCCTCTATTTTTATATATTCTATCCCTTTCTTGTTTTTCCCCCATTCAGCAGTGTCTGCCTCCTTCCCCTCCCCTTCATTTCGCCTATGTCCTCTTTATTTTCCCTGTCGCACTCTCTAATCCTCTTTCTTTCTCTCTTTTGCTCACTTTAACTCTATGTATAACTTCCATTTTGTCCCGTCTCTCTCTCGCTCTCCTCTTCGGCCTCTTTCTCTTCATGTATCTCCATCTTCCGCTTCCTTATAGAACACTTTTTATACATACTTTCACTTTATCTATTTCTATACCTTATCCCCATTTGTCTATTTCTCAATCTCTGTCGCACCCTGTTTCTTTATTTCTTTTTTCACTCCTCTATCCATCTTTTTCTGCTTAACCTTTTCTCTTACTTTTGTACTCATTTATTCACACCTTTCTCTCTGAACCTCTCCTCACTTTTTCTATCACTCGGTCTCTCCAGTACTTAATTTGTAGAAAATAAGTGCCAGGGCTCTCGTCCGGAGGCCACTGCAGCTTGCACCACACATTGCCCCTGCCATGCTGCCAATGATAGTAACAAACACAACTACTAACTATTACACTCCTACAAGTGTGCTAATTTGGACTATTTCAGGCCCCCAAAGCAGTAACAATGGCTTGGGCGACAGGTAAGTCATTTTTAATGTATATTGAATTAATAACTGACTGTTGTTGTGGTCATCTCTAAATTAGCCAGACAGCGCCACTTTGTGGCAGACTGTCACAAGCACCGGTGTTGACAATTAAGTGCCAGTGCCAAGCACCGGAAACCACCAGCTTAAATTAAGCACTGTGTCTCTCCCATTTTCTTTGTTGTTTTCTCTCTCTTTTCCAAAATGTTTCTATTTCTAGTTGCCCTTCTCTCCTTCTTATATTAAACCCCTCTCCTTTTACTTAGCTGTTCCTTTCTCTCCTCATTACCCTTTGTCTGTGACTTTATCTCCTTTTCAGGCCCAGCCGTAGAGAGGTTTTGCTGTATGGGGCTAGATCTAGATCAAATGATGTGGCATAAATAGTGGAAACGTTTAGATAAGGCAAGAAAGGAATAGTATATACAATGAACTGTGTTTTTTTAAATTGCTGGCTGCCTCACAATGTTTCACTGGTATCTAACTTGTGCCAGGATCCTAAACACCCATCCTTAGTGGGATGCTGAAAGTGTGTATGGGAATGGAACCTATGTTGGAGGCAGTGGGCTGTACAGGAGAGACATTGATTAGTAATAGTATTGCTCTGTGATTCAAGAGTACAAAAGCATGACGCCTAAAAGAAAATGCTCTTGAACTGTTTTGTTCCAGTTGAGGAAAAACCTGGCCTGACAGTTCGGGCTTGACTGTTTCTATTGGAGAATGATCAATTTGATTTGTATATGGCTGGATCCAAACTGAGGTGCTATGGCATGCAACCTAACCATGGGCTGGAATGCGGTCCTGAGTAATTACCAGTGGCTAAGATTAATAAAGTATTCCAGCCATCACTTTCTTTGTATGCTCTGTGCAACACCCTAAGTTTGACGGTTATGCTAGATGTGGGCCCTGTGTTCACCGTGACAGTGGAACCAAGCTGCACCCAACTAATGAGCCCCAATCAGGATGAGACCAGTCTTGGATTTCATGTGTTCAGGTTCAGGGAGGATCTGGCCTGGCAGTTCAGGATGGACTGTTTCTACTGGAGCAGGGTCAAGACTGATTTGCATAAGGCTGGGTTCAAACTGAGGTAGCGTTGTATTCAAAATAACAATGGATTGGGATGCGGCCAAGTATTTACTAGTGGCTGAAATTAATTTAACCACTCAATCCATCACTTTTTTCTATACTTCAGTGTGATACCTTAAGGGTGATGAGTATGCTCAGTCATAGATACCGTGCTCACAGTGCGACTAGAAGCAAGCTACATGTAAGGATGAGAAGTAGCCAGCAGGTAAGTGAATTTTAAGATTTTATTGTAGAGCGACACAGTACAACTGGCTCAGTAAGCCAGTACAACCAACTGCTGTTCTGTGGTTCCAGAACCCAGAACACCAGGCGCAATATGCACACACAAGAATACTTAGCTCGTGACATGTGGAACACAGGGGCAAGATAAAGCAAGCATGCAACACATCTTACCCCAATAATATTAACACAAAAAAAAACCTAAAGAAGAACAGTAAAACAAGTACCCACACATGTGTCATCAGGTCATATATCTTGCAGGGAGACACTTGGACCTATTGTTCACTTTGACTCTGGAAGCTACCGTTTGACCACTCCTGGAATCCGCACAGTTACTCAAAAGAGTTTTTCTCTCACTGTCCTTACTATACTCTGTATATCTGCATTTGACCACTCTTCTCACATTCCACACTTTACCATCTTGAGTAACAACACTGTTCCTGCAGACCTTCACAACCTTAATAGGATGACCAAATTTAGAATTACCTTTCACCATAAAACCAGGTTTTTTAATCCTAACCAAATCACCAACAGCGAAATCAGGAACTCTCACATTCCATTTCCCATCAAAAATTTCTTTCATTTTCCCTTGCTTTTCTCTCACACGTCGTGCAATGACATCTAACTCAATGTCATCAACAACTTTACTAGAGTTCTTTATCCACCAAGGACAAATATCTGACACGGGCTCCCTTCCTTTCAAAAGTCTAAAGGGACTCACCCAAGTAACAGAGTGAGGAGTGATGCGGTACATCCACAATTTTTTCCTTAACACCTCCCTCCAAAGTTCAGCAGATTTATTAGCCAACTCAATACCTTCCTTAAGGACACGCCACGGTTGAACCGTTCGACCTGACCATTCTCCCTAGGTTCGTAAAGAGCAGTAATGACATGTTTGATACTACATTTACAGAAAAACTCCTCCATTTCCTGTGAAGTGAGTTGCACACCATTGTCCGTAATCACAACTTCAGGCCAACCTTCTCTAGCAAAAACTTCCTTAAAAAATGTTATGACCACCTGAGAAGTGGCATTAGCCACAAACTTAACTTCCGGCCATTTAGAATGGTAGTCTACCAAAGCAAAGGCAAAACGGGCATCGGAAGGCAAGCACTTGAAGGGGCCAGAAATGTCAAATGCCACTTTTTTCCAGGGAGACTCAGGCCAAGTCACTGGCTTGAGAGGGGCAGAAAAAACTCTCAACATTTTGTCACTGTTGATGCACTCAGAGCATTCTCTAACCGTCCTATCAACCATTTTGTCAAGGCCGGGCCACCAAAAGTTAGCCCTAATGAGGCGTTTCATGGAAGACATCCCTAAATGTCCCTCATGAGCAAGTTGCAAAAGTTTTTTTTGCATAGCCACAGGAGGAATGATCTTGCCACCTTTAACCAGTAAATCACCCTCTTCCTCGATCTCATCGGAAACCTGACAATATGGAGCAATCTCAGAATTGACAGACTTCTCTTTGGGCCAACCCTCTCTCAAGTACTTTCCAATCAACTGACACAAAACATCATTAGTCATTTCCTTCTTCCATTCAATCTTAGACACCCCCAAAAATTCAGTGGAAATAAAATCCCTGACAGAAGCAACCATATCTAACTCCTGCTCATTGCGGAAATCACAGCTATCAGGGCAAGGCAACCTTGACAAACAATTGGCCGTGACATTGCTCTTCCCCGGGAACAAACTCCACCTCGAAGTTGTATTCTTGCAACCTGCAAGTATGTCTGGCAATACGCGCAGTGGAATCCCCCCCCGGAGATAAAATACCAACAAGAGGCTTGTGATCAGTCCTGAGCAGGAACCTACTACCCCATACATAGTTGCGGAAGTGTTCAATAGCCCAAATGCAAGCTAATAGTTCTTTTTCAATAACAGCATACCTTCTCTCAGTTTCTGAAAGGGTTCTGGATGCAAATGCAACACACCATTCCTCCTTGCCACACCTTTGACTCAACACACTGCCTACACTGCCTATACCGTACAAGCTTGCATCAACAGTAATAATGCACTTTTTATTCAAGCAAAAGGATTTAAGAGTGGGAACATTCACTATTTCTTTCTTAATTTGCTGGAAAGCTGACTCTTGTCTTTCTGACCACACAAACTCAGTGGATTTCCTAGTCAACTCTCTAAGTGGTTCCATTTTAGAGGCAAAATTTTGTATGAATTTGCTGTAGTATTCACACAATCCAGCAAAAAAGAGAAGTTTTTCCCTATTATCAGGCGAGGGTGCTTTGACAATAGCATCCACTAAGGATTTTTTTGGTACAACACCATTAACTGACAGAGAATGTCCAAGATATTCAACAGATTCGCAAAAAAACTTGCATTTCCCCGCTGTGAGTGTCAAACCACATCTCTCCAATTTTTCACAGACTTTTTTGACATGACAACAATGTTCCTCGTCGTTCTTTGAGAAAATAAGAATGTCATCCTGGAAACACTTGACAAAATCACAATCATCTTTAAAAATATGGTACATTGCCCTTTGAAAAACAGATGCCGCCGAGGCTAATCCAAAGGGCATCCTTTTAAATTGAAACAAACCATGGGGTGTAATAAAGGCAGTAAACTTTTTAGAATCCTCAGTGAGTTCAATTTGATGGTACGCTGACCGGAGATCCAGGGTGGAAAAGATACATGCTCCTTCTAACATACACACCATCTCATTCATGTTGGGTAGAGGATGACAATCGACTACTAAATTGGCATTCAATACCCTCAGG
Source organism: Calotriton arnoldi (assembly GCA_963921515.1). Classification (NCBI taxonomy): domain Eukaryota; kingdom Metazoa; phylum Chordata; class Amphibia; order Caudata; family Salamandridae; genus Calotriton; species Calotriton arnoldi. The sequence continues at coordinate 10,072 of CAWUFW010018543.1, forward strand.
TCGACACAGAGTCTCAGACTTTTATCAGGTTTGCGGGCTAAAACAATGGGAGAAACCCACTCTGATGACTCTATCTCTTCAATGATACCCACATCAATCATATCGTCCAACATGTTTTTTAGCTCTTCTCTTACACTGATAGGAACCCCTCTAAGTTTTTGCGTGACAGGGATAGAACCTTCTTTGACCTTAATTTTGTGGCTGAAGCCAACTAATTTTCCAAGTTTCTCCGAAAAAACATTGGGATAAAGTTTGGGAAAATCAGTACTGGTGGAACACTCAGTAAGAATGGAGACTGGCTCCTTATTTCTAGGATTCAAAATTATGCCAAGTTTGGCTTGATCACGCCAGCCTAACACATTCACTCCCTTAGCAGCTACATACAACTTAATGAGGGCAGTCCTTTTTTTAAACTCAATAACTAGTTCTTTAAAACCTATAATATCAATTTTGGATCCATTAAAGCTCTCAGCAATGATATCAGACTCCATAAGAGTATCTAAGTTTACTAAGACACCAAAAGATTGGATGCAATATTCTCTAGTAATGATGGTTCAAGGCGAACCAGAATCTGCCATCAACTCAAGTTCTCTACCCAATATGTGTACAAGACACTTAGGGGGTCCTATGTTATGTGCCACAGAATCATCAGAAAAACCATGAATGGAGACAACTATACCAGTTTCTAGACTCCATTGCGTATCATCATTATCATGTGGGTCGCCAGATACACACAAAACTTTTCCTTTAGAGGAATTAACTGAAGCACCTTTCTTCACATCTTTACACATTTTAGAAAAATGTCCCAACCGCCCACACTTACTACACTCCTTCCCAATAGCAGGACAGCGTGGAAAAGATGCAATATGTCCAGGATTTCCACATCTGAAACAATGGAAACTCTTGGAATTACTCTTATAAGCTGAAACATTTCTAGAAGATCCAGGAGTAACACTATTTACATCTCCAGAAACAGTGGTTTTAGCATCTTTGTTAAGAGATTTCATCCATTTTTCTGACTGCTCTAAAGCCTTTGCTGTACTAATAGCAGCCTCTAAATTAGGATCACCCATAATCCACAATTGCTCTTGCACTTTCTTTCTCTTGACATGAACTATAATTTGGTCCCTGATCATTTCATCAGTGATCAAACCAAAATTGCAATGCAAGGACAAAGCACGCAAAGCTGTAAGGAACTCATCAAAACTTTCACCATCTTCTTGGGCCCTAGTATAAAATTTAAGCCTATTAAGAGCAACACTGGTGGTAGGTTTAAAGCGGTTCTCAATACGTAAAATGGCCTCATCATATGCATTATAGTCAGCCCCAGATCTAACAGGAGGTAAAGTTCTATATACAATCTGACCCTCAGAACCTAAACAATGTAGAAAAATATTTTTCTTTGTTTTCGCAGACATTCTTTCTCCATCAATTGCCTTCAAATACGTAATAAATTCTTCCTTCCATCTTGTCCATGGAATGGGAGGCTCTCCCTTGTTTTGTAAAAACTTGCTGGGTGGATCAAACTGCATGATGGTAGCAGTAGTGATTGAGTAAGGAGAAAGTGCAAAAGTTGCTGTATATACAGTTAAATATAAGATGTAAATTTCAGTCTTACTTAAAATAATAAAATTATATATATATGAAATAAAAGTATAGTCAGTGCACCAAAATGTCAAAGAGTGCCTGTCACAATAAATTGCAGGCCAAATCACTGCAAAGGTGTGCCTGTCACCGTGAATTAACAAGCTCAACTTGCTTGAAGTACAGGCAAAATTACTCCCAGGGTGTGCCTGTCACCGTAAATGAATACTGGATCCTACCTGGAGAAACACACAATATGCATGGGTGTGCTCATCAATGTGGGCATCTCCGTAGTTATAGGTACACACAGGTCCGGACTATTTCCACGGTAACAGGTAACAACTGATGAAATCGACGCGTTGTCACCGACGCGGAAAATAAAAGGATTGGAATCCAATCCAAGATGGCCACCAATGTAAGGACGTAGCACGCAACGTGATGTGTGTGAGGTGAAGGATCACGCAGCCAAAAGATGTGATCAGGAGTTTGCCGTGACAGCGTGAAACAGCGTAGCAATGGAGTGTTGCTAGGGGAAACACCACCAGGAGCACGGATGTCGTCACAAAGGGAGTTGATGTGAGGAAGACGTCATCCGCGGAAATAGACGTTGAGAAAATGCCAAAACTTCCAAAAATCTGCCAAAAGCGAAATAAATAAATCTGAGACACCGGATCCTCAGGAGTACACCCAAGACAAGAAGAGGTGCTTCCGACGTTGCTCCAATTACAGCAAATGCACAGGATCAGCGTGGAAGAAGTAGAAAGGTCCGGAAGACATCGCCGCACCTGTGCCGCAGTAAGAAGTGTAGCAGGGATGATATCTTCTCCAGTCGTCGCCACTTGTAAGGATGAGAAGAAGCCAGCAGGTAAGTGAATTTTAAGATATTATTGTAGAGCGACACAGTACAACTGGCTCAGTAAGCCAGTACAACCAACTGCTGTTCTGTGGTTCCAGAACCCAGAACACCAGGCGCAATATGCACGCACAAGAATACTTAGCTCGTGACATGTGGAACACAGGGGCAAGATAAAGCAAGCATGCAACACTACACCCGACTGATGAGCCCCAATCAGGGTGAAACCGGTGCTGGAATGCTTGTGTTTCAGACTGGACTGTTCCTAATGGAGCAGGGTCAAGACTGATTTGCACATAGCTGGGTCCAAACTGAGGTATCATGGTGTGCAAAGTAATGATGGACTGGGATGCGGCCCAGAGTAATTACCTGTGGCTGAGATTAATTCAGTTAATTCAAACATTCCATCCATCACATTTTTTTTATACACTTTAAAAATAGAAATCAGCCAGTTGCATTTATTCAGTGTGGATGGAGAACCATATATCTCTCCATTATACAACAATCAAGCATATACTGCTTAAAAAATAACTACCTGAAAAAAAGGGCTACTTTACTCCATCGCCCATTTAAATATGCTTGCAGGAAAGGGTGTGCATGTCTGCAAAATGCTGTAGGATAATCTCAAATTATGATGAACAACCAAGAGAGGGAGTGAATGAAGGTGGTTGTACCAAGCAAGCCAATAGCAGAGGAAGGCTATTCAAAAGACCCCTTCTCTGTATTGTTATCTGCTGTTTACTGTTTGTTGTATGTGTTGTGTCTGAGGTAAAATGAGGTAAAGCTGTCTGCAGTTAAACCTAAATATGTGCTGACAGGAATGACTATTTTCCAGTAGCGAATCAGTGCAGGGACAGATCTACCCCCACAGTCTCTCCTTATTGGGGAAACATACTCAGTGCTGCTGTGGCTGGCAGGGATATGTCCAACTATAAATTCTGTATTCATCCAGAAATAGTGTTCAGTGCAGAGAAAGATCCAACCATACAGCAGTTCTCTATTCAGGAGAAGCATTAAAAACAGGCGTTCATACCATCAATCGATTCAAATACATATTTCCTGTTTATCTAGAACAAGGGCTTGCAAACAAAGGCTGCCGCATCCGATGTATCCAGGAAAGATCTACGGCACGGGCACACACCCTGCCATTACGTACATAGTTATCCATTAGGGCTGGCATTCATGCAGGAGGTGCGCAGTGGAGCTTCAGGATCAAGCATAAAGCAAATGAGATTTATGGCATGATTTCTAAGAAGTGCCTAAAGACCTATTGTAGAGAGTTTCTGATACAGAAGAGCGATCAGTCCATCAGTTGGTCACTACTGCCTTTTACAGTGTTCCCAGCTTCACAAGTGCCATACTGATTTTGTAAAGGGCTAGCTGCCCGGATGTATTCTGGTAATTTGTGATGTACAGCAGGACTACTGAGATGTACTTGCAGGGCTTCATTTTTAAAAGAACAAGTGTTGGGTCCCAAAGTTTTGCTCCGAAAGCTGGAGCTGGCGTTATCAAAGGTTGTGTTGCCTGATACCTGGGTGGTGTAGTCTTGATTCCATGTCATGCCTCTTTAATCCCACCGTCAGGCATTCCCTGACTATTTATCTCACTCTTGCAGGCTCTTTTTCATCCCTGCGATCTCTGTCACTATTTTCCATCTTCCTCCTTCTTCCAGCCTTTTCAGTTTTTGTCTGTCTTGCTTTAGATCAAAATCTACTGAGTACTGGTCCCCAAAAATGAGTGCTGTGGCCTCCACATGCACCCACAGGCTCAAATTAAGCACTGTGTGCTTGTACTGTCCCATTGAAAGTAAAGCAGAACTTCTAAGAAAGCTCATGGTCGTCACACGGGGGCAGCTGGGTATGCTTCCTGAGAGCTGTACATCAAGGGGCCCCACCAGCAGGGAGCCTGACTGCCGCAGTGCAGAGATCCTATGGTGTGCCTTTAGTTCAGCTCTGAGCTCGGGGGAGGATGCCTCTTGCCCTGAAGTAAGTGAAGCACCACACATAGCTGAGTGCAACATTCTCTCATAAAAAACAATGGAGGCAGGAATTAAAATGACACCCCTTGGAACTAATGTTAAATAATTAAATTAATTTGACATCTAAAATTATTTATATTTCTAAAGTAATAAATAAATATATTGCTATTCATTTTTTTAAATTTAAAAGACATTTAATTTACGAAAATACATTTTAAAAATGTTTAAAACATTTTTATATTAAATATATAACTTTTAAATAATTTTACTAGATATTAAATAAAAATGTTAGCCAGTGTGAGTTTTTAAATGACTGCTACCAAGTTAATTTAAATGTATATATTAGTTTAATATATTTAAATTATTTTATTATTTAATAAACATTTAATTTAATGAGAAAAATTTTAGTTTATTATTTCCAGGTTAAAAATCATATTTTACATTATTTTACATTTATATCATGCATTACAACATTGATATTGCATTTTTTAAAGAAGAATAAACTGTAAAAGGTTTCCCAATACTTTCCCAGAGGAAGCTCTCTACCAACAGATGAAACGTTATTAGTAGTAACTTTACACTCATATCTTCTGTTGTAGGAGGCTCCACCCTCTAATTTGAGAGGGTGAAGACAAGGAAGTGTTCACCTGGGTGTAAATCCCATTTCAGAAATGGTGAATTGCAAAAAAGTAGAAAGTTACACCTAGGTGTAGGAGTAAATTTACATGTGAGTAAATATGAACATTTATATTTACCTTTTGATTTGGACCCCATGAGTCTTGGCGTGGGCAAAGCATACTACTTTATCCCTTCCCTTTTTACTCATTGAGGACACTAACTGATGGAAGTGGCCTAATGAATGAATGAATAAATAAACAACGTAAATACAAGCTGTGTCTGTTTGAGTGTGAATATGTAAAAAAAGAAAAATATTTTACTGTGTGTCTGTGAGTGTATGTGAGAGGGAGAGAGAGGGAGACAGAGAGCAAATGTAAAAAAAATCTAAATAATTGTGTTCATCACATACACGAGTCCAAGATAAATAGTTAGACATGCAACACAACACAGCTAGACTAAAGACTAACATGCTAAATCATGGTTCATTTTCAACAGCAAACTAATTTTAGACAGAAGAAGATCTAAACAATGATTGAATTTAGTGTTGTTGGCAGTAGGAATCCCTACAGCAGCAGTTATGGCAACAAGACCCTAACAAATGGGGTGTTTCCGTAACATAGATACTATCCAGCTGGGTCCTGCTTTTAACTCTTAGGTATATCAAGTGCTTGAAAACCTACCAGTAACACATGGTGCACCTGATATAAAGTATGTGGGAAGAGAAAATATTGCACTTTGGAAACGGTCAGTAACCCCAAAGTAAATAAAGTAGGAGTGTTGCAAGGCCTGCTCAATTCTATAATCTATAAACCCCTTCCTTGCCCCTCACTGTGTGCCAATTTTCAAGATCCTTATCCTTTCTGGGAGCTCACACAAACTAGAATCCAAACCACCCCTGATGAACAGTAGCAGGATTCATCCTATATTTGTCCAAGGAGTACCAAGGGCATAGTGGGATAACAATGATCTGTAGGATCAATGCTTCTTCGAGCCCGCAGCAGCCCCTCCGCTTCGCCCCCCGATTGGCTCCATCTCTCGGCGAGGAAGCCTGCCGTGAGTCCCGCGGGTGGCTTCAAACAGCCTTATCCCTCGGCTCATGTGTACTTTTGGGCGCATGGAGAGCAGACGAGGAGGAAATTCTGAGGCTCGGGAGGCTAGAGGCAGGCGTTGGCAGCACCGGCGGTGAGATCGTTAGAGAATCCCGAATTCAGACACAAGTAAAGACGAGAGCTGAGAGCGAGTCTCTAACTCTAGGCTTTCAACAGAATTGGTGAGAGGATCTCAAGACTTTTGAAAACCACCAAAGAGGAGACTCCTTTTCCGGTCGAATTATTGAAGTTATAACTCTTGCCGCTTAGCCGCCTTTCAACTCAACGAGGGGCTGCCCCGCATAGCCCTCGCACAGCCCCGCATAGCACCTGGAAGCTTGGGGAAGCTCTGGCATTGCGAGGCACGTACTGACAAGGAGTGGTAGCCGAGTGCATCTGAGCGCGGCTCCACCCCGGCCCACGCCCACTGCACGTCGAGCATCAGTATCTCGATCCCAGCTCCGCGCGAGGGACAGCACCACAGGGCGCACAGGAGCACAGGAGACTCTCCGTCAGACAGACAAGCCCCATTGGCGCTCCAAAAGCAAAATGGGCCCTCAGAAAAAGGGCCGACCGCGCACATTGCCAGAGGAACTTGCCAAACGACATGCTTCCATCAAAAGGATCACAAGGAGCAAGTCACTAACAGAAAGCCAGGACGCATCGCTAGAAGAAATTGACCATAGGGGGTCGATTAGACACTTTTTAAAGAAAAATGCCACCCCCGCTCCGATCAGGGCACCACAAAGGGCCAGCAGGCGACCCTAGTCCAGGACACACCCTCCAATGGCCACAATTCACATCCCGCTCAAGAGGGCAGAATCAACAGGCAGCACAAGAGGCCCTTAGACCACTTTAGTGCATCCCAGGATGGCCTATTCTCCGGTCTAGTTCCCGGCGCGGCACCAAGCAAGGAGCAGGAAGCGGGCAGTTCAGCCTGCGACTTACTAACTTCAGTCCAGACCAATGAATATATCAGTGACCAAATCCGCTCAACACCAACAGACATTGGGCACATCCTCACAATCGGTAAGGACCATGAGACAACTCCGATCAAAGACGTCCACACCGCAACCATAGAGACAAGGGCGCAAATTCACCACTCTAAAAGCCAAAGCCAAGATTCCCAGGCTGTAGAGTGCACGGTGCACTCACTAACACCTATGAGCCCACGGCCCCACTCAGCGGACTTGCGCCTGGAATCCCCCGCAGCAGGCAAGCTCTCAGCGTCGTTCCTTCAAAATTTAGGTCAAAAGATAGAAAGAACTCTTGAACTAACCCCAAATCTGTTGGGGCTAGGGCTACAAGCGTCATTACGGGCCCCTAATACAAGAGCAGATCCCTTCACCCTAGATGACAGTCCCGACGCAGACCAGATGAAATCACCTACAATGGTCACAAACAACGCCACTAATAGAGCCCTATTGTGGCAGTCATCTAAGATGGAAGTTCAAATAGATCTCCTTCAAGCGATTGCAGGCCGCTTAGTCAATATAAGCTCAAGGGTGGAAGAACTAGAGAATATAATTGTTCAGCATTTGGGCTCTAACCGGGGAGAATGTTCCTGCTCTTGCTCATCCCTCATGGAAAAATGGGCGTCGCTTCCTGAGGTCCTTATGGGAATAATAGAGATGGCAAAAGGCAACAGAGCGACACCGCCCCCGAGCAATAAAGAAGACAGTGTGAAGGCCAAGAGCTATCCACAGGCTGCGACAGAAGGCGCCCCCCTCTGCCCGCAGCCACCAGCCCGAACAGAGCAAAAGGCGGCCCCAAGGACCAAGAATTCCGTCCATAGCCCCGTAGTAGTCCAAGGGACACAGAGCCCCAACTGCGGGGAAGGAAGGGGCAGCGGTGGCCCGGCAACCGACCAACAGGAACATATCATCAGCAAAACGGTCCTACATGAACCCACTCTATCGAGAAGGGCAAAAAAGAAGCTGAAGAAACAACAGAATAAAATGAAGTTAAGAGGGAGACGATCGCAGCTATCAATGATCGACCAACCGCCCCCACTAGGGGATGCTAAAATCAGGCAACTTTACCCTATATTCAGCACCAAAAATTGGGGCAAGAAGGACCCCTCCATTGCCCTGCTCCCTGGAGACCAGCAAACGTAGTCAAACTCACCAGGAACCCCCATAGCAAACGGACAGAAGTTTTTAGCAAGCTTGGGCCGACAGACAGGCAACGAAGTAAAAGAGGGAACAAGCACAGCATCAGCTGAGCCAACCCTCATGCAAGTAACGGCTATAACATCGCCGCAGCCGGACGTCACAAAACCACCCCAGCAGAACAGTGTGCTCCAGCCCAGCGACAGGAGCAATCAAGACCAGAGTAAGAGCTCCCAAGCAGGCGTCGCGATGAACTCACAAAGATGCACAAGTATTGGATCGACTTTGCCTGAGGACGCCCTAGGAAGGGGGAAAGTGGCTCAATTCCCGGGCACTCCAACAACCGTCTACGAGATCGTCTTCACCCCAAGATTCTATAGCATGGGCCAGCATGACATCCTCAACAGGAGTAATATTCTTCGCCTCTTTAAACACCTCGCCCCCCTAGATCAAACACAATCCGGGGACATAGAATGGGTGAGATTCTTGAGTACCAAGGGGGATACACATGGCGACTCAACAGTGCTGGGCTTAAAACAAAAAGGAATACAACAAGGCGTATGGAATAACTCCACAAAACTAGCAGAGTGGGGCATCGATGTTCAGATCCTGACGCACCCTAAATACCCACACGTCCTGGCTCCAGCAAACGGGGGCAAAGGGCCCTGGTCGGTGCTGCACGGGACCGACACCGCACTTTCTAATGGTAGAAATTGGACAGGCTTAAAGGAGCCTACGGGAATCAGGATATCCTGCCAAAACGACCAACGGGTCATTTGCGCAACCCCCCTCGCAACGAACCAAACTGGAATTGTAAGAGGCTGGCCACAGCATCCCTAACAATCGCAAGACCAAACTGGGCAGGGGAGCTGCCAGGGGAGGAACACAGCCCAAGCAGCAACTATCCATTATTTCTTGGAATATCGCAGGGATCAGCAAAGTCAGTAAAAATGAAAACTTGATAACATTTCTGGAAACTGGAGACATACTCTGCTTTCAAGTGACGTGGGCGCTGTCCAGCACCCCCCTGGCAGGGTACCATGAACATCACGTCGCGGCAATAAAAAGGAACATCTTTGGCCGACCGGCTGGCGGGCTATCAGTCTTCATAAAACATACAAGTGCCCTTGTAGTCACGGATATCAACCTGCACTCAACTGGGCTGCAAGCCATTCAGATCGGAGGCCTAAAACTCAACCAGCACCTAATGCGCCTACTGGTAATAAACTGCTACATTAATCCAGCACAGACCACCTTGAAAGATCAGCTGGATTCCCTGACACGGAAATTAGATAAGCTCCTAAATAAGTATAAATCCCACCAGGTTATCCTAGTCGGCGACTTTAATATAAAGGAACTAGATAAAGCTGAATCCCGCCCTCGGGGACCAGGCCAGACTACCCCTCTTCACGAGCTTCTTGACAACCATAAGCTGTCCACAACTCATGCTCTGAAAGAAGCAACCTCGAAAACCTGGCACACCTTACCCACCTTTCGGAATGGCTCAAGAATAGACTACATCATGGTCAGCGAGGAACTGGCAAATAGTCTGGCAGACTATGTAGTCGAGGATAGGATGGAAAGTGATCACAGGCCACTAAGAGCGGCGTTCCAGTTGGAAGTACCTACCGCAATAATCCATCAAGTCATTGGAGAGTAACGAGGGGACGAAAAGCATAGTGTCCTGAGAAGGATAAAATGGACGGACAATACAGGCAATAAGCTTTAGACCTGGCTGTACCAGAAACAGGAAGAATGCCCACCTACATCACTTTCACCCATAAAAGCTTGGAAGAAAGTCGTAGAGGACTTACAAGCGAAGCTGGGTCATCCTCAACCACAAGGCCCCAGGCGCCAAGGGCAACCATTCGTGGGAAGCACCTGCCCAACTAAAGACATACGTGAGTGCAAACGGCTCCTGCGTAAGGCCATTGCAATAAAGAAAAGAGGGGGCAGACAAATCGAAGGTCCCTCTGTCGCATCCCTAAGGGCAGCACTAAGGAAGAAATTGTGGGAATACAAAAAAGCCCACACAGAGAGGGAATGGCTCAAGGTCTTCTCCCTGCTCAAGCAGAAGAACCTACCAGGACTCTGGAGACATATAAATCGGCTAAGCAGTAGAGGTGCGCAAAGAGAAAACGGAGTTGCAGAGCAAGATTGGCTGACTCACGTAAAGCTCCTATATTCAATCGCCCCCTCAAACGCAGGTAGAGCAGAAGAATCCAGCCGCCCCACGTCCCAAAACCAGAGCACAATGGTGAAGTTAGGAGAATCGGTTACTAGCCACGGCTCCCACCCCAAGGGAGAGAGCGCCGAGGACGAGACGCCCCCCATGCCATCAGCCCAAATCAATCCCCAAATGGTCATTAGGACCTTCAAGAACATGAGGAACGATGGGGCCCCGGGGCCCAATGGGATACCAGCCCCGGTCTTTAAAAAGGACCCTGAATTTTGGGCAACAATACTAACCCCGCTTTACAATCATGCCTTCTTGACAGGTCACATGCCGGACTCCTGGAGGGGCTCCATTCTAGTCCCAATTTACAAAAAAGGGGATCGCTTAAAACCATCAAACTACAGGCTCATAGCCCTGCTAGATCTTGAAGCCAAAGCATATGCCCGCCTGCTACTGAAAGATCTGGAAACCTGGGTCGAGGAAAAGAGTATTATCCCATTCTACCAGACCGGCTTCAGGCCACAGTCTTCAACCATGGACAATGTCCTGGCGTTAGCGCACTTAGCCGTTAAGGCAACAAAGAAGAATAACCCTCCACTCTTCTGTTGCTTCATCGACTACACCACTGCCTTCGATAAAGTTGTACGCAGAAGACTGTGGTGGAAACTAGAAAATTGGGGCATTCCATCAAACCTCCTGAGGGCAATCACATCGCTATATGAAAATACTTGGGTGAGGGTCAAAACGAGTGCCGGTACAGTGTCCCCCAAAATTCCAACGAACAACGGCTTGAAACAAGGGTGCCTGCTGGCTCCCCTCTTATTCAATCTGTACACTGCGGATCTGGGTGACGCATTGAAAGGAGCCAGTCTAGTAGCACCAAAACTAGGAAGCGTGAGGCTCCCGGTGCTACAATACGCGGATGACACAGTCATAATGGACCACACGAAGGTGGGCCTACAAAGAGCCCAAAATGCACTGAATAGTTTTAACCACGACAACAACATGACAGTTAACCAGGGGAAGACCAAGGTCGTCATTTTTGGAAACTTCCACCGGAAAAAGACAGCTCACTGGTTAATGGGAAATAAACAAATTAACACTGCGGCCTCGTATAACTATCTGGGGGTGTGGCTCACGGAACGGGCCAAGGCGAATGTCCATTTGAAACAGCAGTCCATCAAGGCCAATAAGATCATACACCTGCTAAAACAACTGAGCCAAAACCTGCTAAGCCCTTCTGCAGGCCCAATACTGACTGTCTTAAAAGCAAAATTGCTCCCTGCCATCAGCTATGGCCACCTGGCCTTCCCTGGGCTACAGGATGCCCTCCTTACCATAGCCCAAGCAAAGGCATATAAATCAGTGCTTTACATCCCGAGGGCCGCGAGGAAATCCAGATTAAGATTGGAGTTAGGCCTGGCAAGACCAGATCTGAAGTGCCAGGGGGAGCTCATAATGCTATACCTAAGGATCTCAAGGGCCCCGGGCAACTCTCTAAAACATCAATTAAGATCTATTTTCGAGGGGCCAAGCTCGGCCTGGCACTCCGGCCTCGGCAAAGCGGTCAATACATTAAAGATTGAGGAAGCAAGCATACCGATGCTGGAAATCCCACTGAATGCATGGAAAAAGGCCATAAACAGACAAGTGCGGGAAATTTCCTTTGAGCTAGACTCCAAAACCCTTCGCGTAAGTTCCAACTTGGACCCGCTGAACAAATCTTACATGGTAGGGAAAGCACAGCCCTACCTAACTGAGGCTCTGACACCACAAGCCCGAAGTAAAATCCTCTTCATGAGATTAAGCATACTTGGTATCGCTGACTTTAACCGGACATGGGCCCGCAGGGGGGAAACCATCAACTGCAGACTATGTCCCTATACGAGGGAATCCTGGCTGCACCTCCTATGTTGCTGCCCCAACCTTTTCATCGAACGCCGGCGGCTCCTGTGCCCGATCTGCATCAGTATTGGGATAAAGACCTGCAGCGAAGCATCAGCCCTGTGCTTCTCAACAACAAACACAACGATACTTGCAAGATTGGGGAAACTCACGCATCAGATTAGGTTAGCACTAAAGGCCGCGAACGGCAACAATCAGATCGAGGCAACGAGCATTGGAAGCCCAGCGGAAGACTGCAACCCGGTTCCCAACAACATTGAGGGCACTCCCTCCCTCCATCCGCACAACTAACAGTGCTATTGTATGGTCCAAAGCGAAGCGTCATGATGAACGGTCCACAGACTGTCTAAACAGACCATTTCCAAGGTCACTTGGGGCTCATAAACCTGTGAGAGGACACCCGATTTCTACTTCATCCCCGGCAGCCACATATTTTGCAAGAGCGGAGAGGGGCACATTTGTGCACTATAAACTGAAGATTTTTAACATTTTAAGCATTTTTGTCTCTTTTACGCCAACTGTTTTTACTGTAATGATTTTAATTAATTGTACAGTCAATAAAAATTTTCGAGTTCGATTTTTTTTCGAATGCATACATGCACAGATATTTAAGTGGCAATTTCCCACAGATACTCTGATGGAGCAGAAATATTGAGATCAGTGTACGTAACACACTATAATCTCTCTTAACTTAATAGTTTTTTCATGCAAAACTCAGATCTACCAAATTCTACTCCTACATCAGGGCAGATCTAATTCTATGGGCAACTCTAAACATCTTAATGAGTTAGAGCCCCACTCGTCCCTAGTGAACTGTATGGGAAGGCATTTCTAATAGGTCTGTCGTGCTCACAGGTTAAACTATCTCTCTTCTCATTAAGTATGATAGGACCATTTGGAATCTAGTTTGCTTCTACTCCTTTCTTATATTTCAAGCACGTACGCGCTGGTTATCCACCTATAAGACCGTATCACTATCACTTGTAGGGGTCTCATTCTTTTATATAATGCTGCTGAACTCTAAAAATGTGTTTTGAAATTAAATTTATACCTAAAAACACATAGAGGGTCCACTCACCTTTGATCAAAGTCTAAATGCTTCTGCACCATTCAGGCTGATATTCTTGCACATTCTAACGCCTTACCTAGTTGTTGAAGGAGGCGCTGACAGATTTAGTTCACCACAAGATTAGAGGTTAGTTCTCAGTAGAGTGCATATCCATTATTCCCTGCCAAGGAAAACACAGATTTATAGTTATATTCTCTAGTTTCACAAACAGTCCCAACACAGTTCATGTCTACTTTCAAATTCATCTACAAAGCTGCAAGTTATGGAATTCAAAAAAAAAAATGGAAACAGTATTTCAGGATTTTATCTACGTCTATCACTCAGTAAAAAGTTAAATTCTATCAACAGTCATTTTCACTCCTTGAAGTGCATGTTTCAGACTATTATGTGTGATATAACTACAAACAAATAAATTACCATCCATGACATAAAATGTATTTATTGGTTGATTCATTTGTCTAAGGAAATGCCTCTTCTGGCATGATCACCCCCAAGTTTTTGGACTGATGCTGCTAGTTTTTCGACTCTGAAGGTGTACTGAGTCCTGCCAAACAGACCTCAGTGCCAGTTCTCTGACCCTTAAAAAGATATATGTCTAACTCGCTCGCCTGTAAGTTAAACCTCCCCTCGTGAACTGCAGCACCTATTATGGCACCACGACTGTGACAAAGCAAAGCATGACTGCCATTTGGTGGATGGCAGAGCAGTTTTACACTGCCAACTCAACCTTGACATTTAATGCAATGGCAAAGCCCAAACCTTTGTTTCTAATATTTGTAAGTCACTCCTACGGTAGACCTACTGGGCCCTAAAGACAGGGTGCATTATATTAAAAAGATGGACATGTGGTTGAGTAACTTTACATGACCCGACAGTAAAAACCCCACATTGTTGATCTTACTGTGGAAAGCCTAGTTGCCCCATTGGCAAGTACAGAGTCATAAGCAGACAACTCAGCAGTTCTAGGTTCTGAATGGGACTAATAAGTATGGTACTTCAAGGTATCTAAAGAATTGTTGCATTAAATATGACTTGTTGCTCAGGTCAAATTTAATGTAACTTTTGCACAAATGGCAACTTTAGAAAGTTGCCTCTTCATTGCTCAAAGTTTTCAGTGACCATTTACGGCTGCACACAAGTTGCTGTCCTCGAGGCAGTTTTCTGCCATCCTGGGAAGAGGTGTGACCCACTCTCAGGAAGGAACACAAAGGGCCTGCCGTAGGAAGAGGTGTCATCTCCTCCTGACAAGAAGACCAAACAGGGTGTGAGCCCAAAAGGCGAGCTTCAAAGGGGAAGCCACCTTTGAAGGGCAAATGGTAGTCAAACACAGGAGATTCTGCTCTTTTGTTTTAGCAGACTGGCTGGCATCTTGGGCAGAGAGGGAGAAACTGTTGAAAAAACACTTTTTCCGAGAGTGTGTAGCCCCCAGTTAGCCACACCTCTGGGATGGGCTAGGGAGCTCCACACAGCAAGAGAAGGGTTCTGCCATGTTGGGAGTGGGCAGACGGATGCATTCTGCACTAGCTGGATGCCATACTTGACAGTATTTCATCACGAGGTGGGAGGAGACCTGGTAGCCCATTGGCTAATAGTTGCCATATCCCGAGGGCACGAAACGGCCAGAAAAGTGACACCCAGACCTCAGATCACATCTGAACTGGAGAGTGGACCAAAGAAGGACTGCCCTGCTGTTTCCTTTCCTGGACACAGCAAAGAGAGGCTGCACAAAAGACTGGACTGCATCTGCTACTCCTCGGGCTAGCCAAGAGAGAACTGTGCCTGTGGTGCCCTGCTCAAGGAAAGATCATCTTGAGCCCAGACAGAGAAGGTGACTCCAAAATTCAGTTGGCTAACTCCGTTACAGACACAGGGCCATAAAAGCTGAAGAGGCCTGTCTTGGTGAGTTGGTAGCTAAAAACGCCTGATTGCCATTGACTGCCGAAGTACAGCCTGGGAGACTGATTCCCAACACTCAAAAGATGCACCTGAATCTGCTGGACCCGGGGAAGTAATTGGCGGGCAGTCTGGTCGTCCAGAAAGGAAGTTACTGCAAGTTAGAGGGCACAGAATGCTTGGCTATATCAGTAGGCCATTGGACAGTGGCAAATGTTTTTTTGGCTGGACTCCACCTGGACTTCGAGGGACATCATCCTTGAGGCTAAAGTTGCCCAGCATTATTGTGGACCATGGTGTGGCCAGAGGAAGACCCCTGAAACTGGCTCAGAATCCTTGAGCATCTTCAGCATTTTGTATCCTTTGTATCAGGACCACTCCATTGATTCCTTTACCGATTCGCCAATAGACCCTAGAACTGGACTAGAGGCTGCTTTCCTTGTGAAGTAACTGTTCTGTTGGACCTTGTTCGTCCCTCTGACTGGCTCCCTGCTGGAGCTGTTAGCCACAAGAGTTCCCTCATAGCCGTTTTCAAGTTATATGTTGTGGCTAACTCCCAAACCGCAAGTTGCTGTAGATTAAAAGATTTATTGTACTCAGTGAAAAGCTGTGATGCTTTGCTTCTTTAAAAATCCATAAATCCGGAACCTTCTGGTGGATTTTTGTCTTTGAGGTGTCTATTTAAAGATAAAGTCTATAAAGAGAGGGACAATTGATGAATGGAGGTCCAGCATACACGCCCCATTGCACTAGTACAATCAAAGGTATGCAGTTCCCAAGGGAAGGAGGGGAAAAGTCGGAAGCACCTGAGGTCTCAGATCATGGGATCTGATCCATCAGGAGCAAGATCCCTCACACACACCAAGGGGTGTCATGCTTCATTATCGGGCAGCTCCTCGTTGGGCCGGCGCAGCAATGCCCAACAGGCCCCACAGGGGGGCTCTTTGCCAGAGTTCTTTTCTTTTGGTGATGTGAAGGGTGCGGTGCAGTGTAAGTGTGATAAAGTGAGTAGGCTGATGTGAAGTGAATTTAAAAATAACTAAAGTTGATCCAAAGATAAATTTAATGTCTGGATGGCTTTATTATATAAAAAACAAGTGATAGCCAGGAGTGGATATAATGTTCCACGTTGGCTCAAGGGATTACGTGGAGGTTGACATGTTTCTTGCCTTTGAAATGTCAAAAAAATGATCACGGCAATTCTTCAGGACCAAATAGAGGCTAGAGTACTCAGGGGTGGGTCGGTCAGGTTAGGTGTTGTTTCAAAACCGTACACTACACCAATCACATAGAGTATGTAGTATACCTTAGAAAAATATATAAATAAAACGACCTGAAAGTGAAATTAGGGAGGGGGGGAAGGGAACAAACATTAAGCAGAAGCCTTGGAACAGTGTATACATATTTACATGCTATACAAGTGAAGCTCTGCATACTCTGGTCATTACCTCTTAGAGACAGGTGAGTGTGAAGTGGCCCGTAACTCGGCAAGCTACTAAGACAGAGCTTTTAAAAAGGTCACTTGGCCTTATCTCAGAAGTGACCCAACATGGTAGTAAATATTACACTAATGCACAGTGTAAGGACAAAACACGAGGCAATGGCGTCAACATAAAGGGAGTCAGAGGTCTTACCATCGGGAGGACAAACTACACCCCCACAGTAGGTAGCGGAGTCAAGCTCAATGGCATCGGACAACCTATACGAAAAAGGAACAGACAATCAATCAATCAGGGTGTTTAAAGCACGCTACTCACCCGTGAGGGTCTCAAGGCGCTGGGGGGGGGGGGGGTGCAGCTCCGGTTCAGCTGAAGAGTCAGGTCTTGAGGTTCTTCCTGAAGGTGTGCAGAGTGGGGGAGCATCTGATGTTGACTGGGAGCTCATTCCAGGCTTTAGCTGCGATGTAGGAGAAGGCTCACCCACCCGCTCTGGTTCTGCGAATACGCGGGGTTTCTGCTAGGGCGAGGTCGGCGGAGCCCAGATTCCTTTTGGGTACGTGGAAGGAGACTCTTTCGTTGAGGTATTTGGGCCCGCTGTTGTGGAGGGATTTGTAGGCGTGGGTGAGTAGCTTGAAGGTTACTCTATTCTCGACGGGGAGCCAGTGGAGGTCTCGCAGTTGTTGGGTGATGTGCTCATGCCGTGGGATGCCGAGGACAAGTCTGGCCGCGGTGTTCTGGATGGTCTGGAGTTTGCGTAGCAGGGATTTGTTGATTCCAGCATAGATGGCGTATCCGTAGTCCAGTCTGCTTGTTATGAGTGTGTGGGTGACGGTCTTTCTGGCTTCAGGGGGATCCACTTGAAAGTCTTGCGGAGGATGTAGAAGCAGGTGGAGGCGACGGCGTTGATCTGTTGGGTCATGGTGAGGGAGGAGTTAAGTATGATGCCGAGGTTTCGGGCGTGGTCTGTGGGGGTGGGCAGGGTGCTGAGGGCCACCAGGAGTTGCCCCACGTGGAGGGGGAGGGTCCGAGGACTAGGACTTCTGTCTTCTCCGAGTTGAGTTTCAGACAGCTGCTGCTCATCCAAGCTGCGACGTCTTTCATTGCTTCTTGAAAGCTGAGTCTGGTGGTTTCGGGGTCCTTCGTGAGGGAGAGGGTGAGCAGGGTGTCGTTGGCGTAGGATACAATGCTGAGTCCATGCTGTCTGACGATGGTGGCAAGGGGGGCCATGTAGATGTTGAAGAGCATGGGACTGAGAGAAGATCCTTGTGGTACTCCGCAGTTGATCTCTGTGGGTTCGGAGAGGAAAGCGGGAGTCTGATCCTTTGGGTTCTGCCGGCGAGGAAGGAGCGGAGCCAGTCGAGGGCAGTTCCCTGTATTCCGGCGTCATAGAGTCTGGCTGCGAGGGTGCGGTGGGAGACAGTGTCAAAGGCTGCGGAGAGGTCGAGTAGGATGAGGGCTGCGGTGTGGCCTTGGTTGAGGAGCGTGTGGATGTCATCAGTGGCGGCGAGGAGGGTAGTCTCGGTGCTGTGGTTGCTGCGGAATCCGGATTGGAAGGTGTCGAGGATGGAGTTCTCTTCGATGATGTTGAGGATCTTCTTGGTGACTTTGGCTGCGAAGGGAAGAAGAGAGATGGGTTGGTAGTTCTTCAGGTCCGTCGGGTCTGCGGAGGGTTTCTTGAGGAGGGGCTTGACTTCTGCGCATTTTCAGTCGTCTGGGAAAGTGCCGGATTCGAAAGTGGGGTTGATGGTGCGTCGTAGCTGGGGCGCAATGGCGGCGGCAGCGGCTCTGTGGAAGATGTGCAGAGGGCAGGGGTCCGTGGGGGCTCCTGAGTGGGTGCTCTTCATGGTAGTAGTGGTATCTCCGGTGGTAACCGGGGTCCAGGCGGTGATGGTGGGCCGGCTGTCGTTGCTGGAGGGAAGTGTGGTTTCTGGAGTCTGCTTGCTGAAGTTGTCGTAGAGGGCTTTGATTTTCAGGTGGAAGTAGGAGCCCAGCTTGTTGCAGAGGTCTTGGGAGGGAGTGACGTCTGTGGCTTCGCTGTGGGGCTTGGTGAATTGCTGGATGATGTTGAAGAGTTCCTTTGAGTTGCTGGAGTTGGTGAGGATTTTGATCCGGTTGAAGGTCTTCTTTGTGGATCTTATGTGTTGGTGGTAGTCTGTCATGGCGTTCTTGTAGGTGGTCAGGTCTTCCGTGGTTCTTCTGTTTCAGCATCGTTTTTCGAGACGGTGGTGAACCAGGTGGCCTTCAGGGGGCGTTGTCTGTCGGTGGTGCGGAGGGGTGCAAGTTTGTCTGCGCAGTTGGTGTTCCTTGGCTGCAGAGTTGGCATCGGTCGGCAAACAATCTGATACCTCCAAGTCCCGCTATTTGAAGTCGGTGCATGACTTCGAAGGCCAGGAGATAGTAAACACAGTACTTACAGTTTGTCGCGTCCGCTTCTGGCGTGCGACCTACCCGGGTCTCTGCTACCGCTGGAATAGCTGGTAAGCAGAGCGGGAGGAGTATATAGGTTAAGGATGAATCTTGCATGCGTGAGTGCCAGAGCTTCCAGGACCGTGACGTTAGACAGGGAATAAAGGGCCGAGGTGGCAAAAACGGGCGCCATATTGGATGTGGTGCTGTATAGACTACGTCCCTTGTAAATAGTGGCTAAAGAGAATATAAAGCCACTGGACGCGGAGAAAAGGAATTAGGTGAATGAATAAATGCTGGTAGAAGGTACACGGTGTGAGGAAGGAAGAATAAAATATAGTGTGGTGCAACCATACCACGTGATTATATCCAATCAAAATTCAGTGGAGAGATGGGGTCCCCACACTGCGCAAGAGTGGCCCAATGTGTAGCCTGGCCACGAACAAGGTGGAGTTCAAGGTGAGGGGCTCTGTGTGGACAGTAGCTATGTATCATGACGTATGGAGGTGATCTATGTAGTCAGTACTATCAGTGGTGGGTTAAGCAGAGATCTCGCCCCAGGGTATATCATTGTTAAGCCCTGTCAGGTGTGTGGCCAGACAAAAAATCCACTTTTGTTCTCTACCGAACAGGTCACTCTTGGTCATGTTGGGGTGTGCTTCCAGCACAATCCAACGTGGGTCATCAGTGGAATGTCGAGCATCTAGATAGTGTGTACTCATCTTAGTGGTGGTCTTTTTGCAACGTATGCCACTGCGATGCTCCATGATGCTCATCTTCACTGTTCGAGTGGTCATACCTATTTAACATTTGTCGCAAGGGCATGTAATCATGTAGATGCTGTTTTTGGAGTTGCAATTCGTATGGGACTTCTGTGTGAGGGTATCATCTGGGGTCCGTTGTGGTTCGAGTAGTGAAGCCCTGTTGTTGTTTCTTGTCCTTTTGCGAGCCACTTTCACCACATGGGTGGGTAGTGGTCTGCCTCCAAGATGGCAGTTAAAGAGAGTGCTTGGGAGTCGTAGTCATTAGAGCATGGGTACTCACAAACTTTCCCTCAGGGGCCAAATTTAAAGTGTGGTTTGTGGCCGAGGGCCGCACCGGTGGGGGCAGGGTCAGTGGGGGGGCGGGCTAGAGCAAAAAAAAACCTGTGACCATGAGGTTGAACACAGGCCCCTGCAGTGGACGCATTAAACCATTGAGCCACCAGACCCGGCATACACACATCTATCTATCTATCTATCTATCTATCTATCTATCTATCTATCTATCTCTCTCTATCTATCTCTCTATCTCTCTCTCTATCTATCTCTCTCTCTCTCTATCTATCTCTCTCTCTCTCTCTCTCTATCTCTCTCTCTCTATCTCTCTCTATCTATCTATCTATCTCTATCTATCTTTCTATCTATCTATCTCTCTATCTCTCTGTCTGTCTCCGTCTCCATCTGTCTCTATCTGTCTATCTCTGTCTCTATCTGTCTCTGTCTGCCTCTGTCTCTATCTGTCTCTGTCTCTATCTGTATTTGTCTCTATCTGTATTTGTCTCTGTCTCTATTTGTCTCTATCTGTATTTGTCTCTGTCTCTGTCCGTCTCTGTCTGTCCCTCTCTCTTCCTGTCTCTATCTCTATCTGTCTGTCCCTGTCTCTCTCTGCCTCTATCTGTCTCTGTCTCTATCTCTGCCTCTATCTCTGTCTCTATCTGTCTCTATCTGTCCCTGTCTCTATCTGTCTCTGTCTATCTCTGTCTGTCTCTCTCTGTCTGTCTCTCTCTGTCTGTCTCTATCTGTCTCTGTCTGTCCCTGTCTCTCTTTGCCTCTATCTGTCTCTGTCTCTATCTCTGTCTCTGCCTCTATCTCTGTCTCTAGCTGTCTCTGTCTCTATCTGTCTCTATCTGTCCCTGTCTCTATCTGTCTCTGTCTATCTCTGTCTCTGTCTGTCTCTGTCTGTCTCTCTCTGTCTCTGTCTGTCTCTCTCTCTCTGTCTCTATCTGTCTCTGTCTGTATCTCTGTCTCTATCTGTCTCTGTCTGTCTCTGTCTCTATCTGTCTCTGCCTCTATCTGTCTCTGCCTCTATCTGTCTCTGCCTCGATCTGTCTCTGTCCAAACAGGAAGCTTCCCAAAAGGCCCTTTAAAAGTCAGCTGTGAAAGCGCCTACAGCTGACTTTTAAAGGGCCTTTTGGGAAGCTTTCCGACGGTGCCGTGACGTCACAGAGGCCGGCAGTAAACACAAAATATGGCCGCAGGAGCATACGTAGTGAATACCTACTGAATACGTATTCACTACGTATGCTCCTGCGGTCAACTTCTGTGTTTACTGCCGGCCTCACTGGAAACGTAGAAATGGCAAGGCAAGGTCAGTGGGCCGCCAATGAAGGCCTGCCGGGCCGCTGGCGGCCCGAGGGCCGTACTATTAGTACCACGGCATTAGAGGAACTACAGTTGCGACGCAGCAGCAAGAATTGCCCAAATGGTAAATTATCTTTTACCCCACAATCCAGTAAAATAAAATAAAAATATTAAGAAACATTGGGACATTTTACAAATAGGGTGTTTGAAATTCCCCACCCCAAGGTTTGCCTTCAAATGCACCTACAGCATAAAGGATACTATTGTCCACACCAGACCCAGGGTCACCACAAAACCCACACAACAGCACGTATGGGGTCTAACTCCCATTAGGACACTTCCCCTGTGGATCCTGTGGGGTATGTACTTTGACTGAACCCTCCAACACTATCCAACTTGATCAAACCCAGGTATGGACACAGAAGTCCCACACAAACTGCAACTCCAAAAACTGCATCTACATGATTATATGCCCTTGCGACAAACGTTACATAGTTATTACCACTCGAACAGTGAAGACGAGAATCATGGAACATCGCAGTGGCATACGTTTCAAAAAGACCACCACTAGGATAAGCATGCACTATCTAGATGCTCGACATTCCACTGATGACCTACGATGGACTGTGCTAGTAGCACACCCCAACATGACCAAGAGTAACCTGTTTCATAGAGAACAAAAGTGGATTTTTCATCTGGCCACACACCTGACAGGGCTTAATGATGATATACTGTGGGCGAGATTTCTGCTTAACCCACCGCTGATAGTACTGACTACATAGATCACCTTCATGTACCATGCTACGTAGCTACTGTCCACATAGAGCCCCTTACCTCGAACTCCACTTTGGTCGGGACAGGCTACACATTGGGCCAATCTTGGGCAGTGTGGGGACCCCATCTCTCCACTGAATTTTGATTGGATATAATCATGTGGTATGGCTGCACCACGCTATATTTTATTCTTCCTTCCTCACACCGTGTACCTTCTACCAGCATTCATTAATTCATCTAATTCTTTTTTGTCTGAATTCAGTGGCTTTATATTCTCTTTAGCCACAATTTACAAGAGACATAGTCTGTACAGCGTCCCATCCAATATGGCACCCGTTTTTGCCACCTCTGCCCTTCATTCCCTGTCTAACGTCACAGTCCCAGAAGTTCCGGCACCCACCCACTCGAGACCCGTCCTTAACCTTTATACTCCTCCCGCTCTGCTTGCCAACTATTCCAGAGGTAGCAGAGTCCCGGGTAGGTTGCTCGCCAGAAGCGGACGCGACAATCTATAAGTACAGTCTTTACTACCTCCTGGCCTCCGAAGTCATGCACCCGACTACACATAGCAGAAGTCGGAGGTATCAGATTGTTTGTCTGTTCCTTTCTCCTATAGGTAGTCCAACGCCATGGAGCATGACTCTGCTACCTACTGTGAGGGCTTAGTGTGTCCCCCCGAGGGTAGGACGCTGACTTCCTTTATGTTATGGCCGCAGCCTCGTTTTTTGTCCGTACACTGCGCATTCTTGTGATATTTACTACTGTGTAGGGTCACTTCTGAGATACCATCACGTGACCTTTTTAAAAGCTCTCTCTTAGTAGCTTGGTGAGTTACAGGCCACTCCATACTCATCTGTCTTTAAGAGGTAACGACCTCAGCATGCAGAGCCTCACTTGTATAGCATGCAAATATGTATATACTGTTCTAAAGGCTTCTGCTTGATGTTTGTTCCCTGTACCCCATACCCCTTTTCTCTTTCAGATCAGTTTATTTATCTATTTTTCTAAGGTATACCACATACTTTATGTGATTGGTGTAGGGTACGGTTTTGAAACGACAAATAACCTGACCGACTCACCCCTGAGTAGTCTAGCCTTTGTTTGGTCCTGACGAATTGCTGTGATCATTTTTTTGACATTTAAAAGGCAAGAAACATGTGGACCTCCACATAATCCCTTGAGCCAATGTGGACCATTATATCAACTCCTGGTCATCAATTGTTTTCAATATAACAAAGCCATCGAGACATTACATTTATTTTTGGTTTGACTTTAGTTATTTTTAAACTCACTTCACAGCAGCCTACTCACTTTATCACACTTACACTGCACCGCACCCTTCACATCAGCAAAAGAAAAGAACTCCGGCAAAGAGCCCCCCCACGGGCCCGTTGGGCATTTCAGCGCCGGCACAACGAGGAGTTGCCCGATAATGAAGCATGACACCCCTTGGGGTGTTTGAGGGCTCTTGCTCCTGATGGATCAGATCCCCTGATCTAAGACCTAAGGGGCTTCCGGCCTTTCCCCTCCTTCTCTTCTTAGGAACTGCATACCTTTGACTGTGCTATTTAAAGATAAAAACACAAACTTTTTCTACAAATTCTTTCACCTCCTTCTTATTCAACTGTGTTGATACTTCTTAATGCTTTACACTTGTTCTTTTGATAAAGCCTCACTGCTCTGAGCCACAGCTACCCCACCCTGAGGCCTACGGGTGAAGGGGGGCCTGCTACGGGCCCCCGAAGTCAGATTCCGACAGCCGTTTCGTGTCGGGCTGACCGAATCGGAACGGCTGTTTGATTCGGTCATCGTAATCGCTCATTCGGAAACCGTGTCCATAGAGCTGTACGAATCGGCTCCGAACGACTCGGGCTGTCCGAATGCCATTCGGAAACGATTCGGACAGCCCAAACGGTTTCCTTGCATGGTAATCAGTCGTCCAGAAATGGTCCAATTCGGTCAGAAACATAGGTTCCGAAACGGATTCGCCGAATCCGAATCCCGCTCGGAGCCTTTGCGGATGGCATCGTAATCGACCCCTTAGAAGGAAGTACTTGTGATTTCCAATCCGTTTTGTCAAGGTCTGAAGTCTCCAAGGCACCATTTCGAAGAGTTTGCAAACTTTTTTAAAATTTTGGAAACGTTTGAAAAAGGTTCGCAATTTTTCTGAAAGTCATCAAAAAGTTCAGGAAACATGTAGATCAATTTGGGCACTCGGCCCACACTCAAGATCAATGAGTTGAGGATTGTGCAAGGACAGAAAGGTTAACCTGTGCTTTTCAGCAAAGAAGGAGGATCTTGAGAAGTTCCTCAGGGCCTGGGAGGATGCCAGTAGAGCCCAAGCACTTTTGGAAAGTGAAATTACCCCAGACAGTGGGGAAGAAGATGATGACAGGCGGGTCATGGATGGGGGGCAACAACGCTCTGAACCCCACCATACGCCCAAGGCTCCCCTCAGTATCTGGCAGTGAGAGGAGCTCAACTTCAGAGAGGGGGTCAAGAGACCTTGAGGAAGAAGTAAGCCTCCTGGAGTAAAGGAGGTTGGCCCTAGAGGAAAGAATACTGGCCCTTGAGTAGAGGAGGGTTTAGCTGGGTCTGAAGTCCAAAGAGGTTAGTGGCAACAACAAGAAGACTGAGGTACCTGCAGGGGGTGCTCATGACCCAAGATTGCCCATAGGTATTGCGCCTAAGTATGTTGAGGGGGTGACATGGATAAGTGGCTGGCATCCTATGAGAAAGCTCTTAGGATGAGGAAGGTGGGTGCACAGCACTGGGGGTCCTTGTTGTAGGAACTGGTTCCAGATAGGCTCCTGACACTAGAGAATGAGGTGGCAGAGACTTACCCACACACAAAGGCAGCACTTAAGAATTCTTTGGTCTCACCCTAGAGGAGTATTGACAGAAATTCAGGAACGCGCACAAGTAGGCAACACAGACATGGGTGGACTTTGTGGATACTTTATGTAAGGAAATGCCTCTTTTGATTCACCCCGAGTTTATGGACGGATGCTGTTTTTTTACTCTGAAGGTGTCAGCTGCCAAATACCACGGGATCAGTTCAATGCACAAAACATGTCCACTGCTTGATCGTCTCAATTCTGCTTGCTATTTAACCACAGAATTTTGATATGATCAAGTGAGGAAAGGAAGGGAACAGCAGGTAAGGAGACCTAAAAGGAAACAATATTGAATAAAATCACTCTTGATGGAAACAAACATATATGTGTCTTTTTCCCAATGTGAATACCTGTAACCAAACAAAATAGCTAGCATCAGCTGCATTTTTAAGATGTATGGAGTATGAACATCTTTCCCAAATAAAGCTGATTTATGTATACTCTGTGCAAGAGGAGAGTCAAACAACAGGGTCAAATTTTCCACACTTCTTACTTCCAGTTCCCTTCCCCTTTTAATGAAGGTAACACAATTAGAGAAAATACCCACCACAAGAATGCACTTGCCAAACTTCACAGGGGTAGAGATTGAATCCTCTCTCTCTAGTATGCATCCCCTGTTAAATGGCAACATGAAATAATAATGGGTTAATTCTCCATAATGAGAACCGAGCTTAATAAATCCTTATAATAGACCAAACAACACTGCGGGAAGGTTCGTGCTTGTATAACGATAGCTCTTAACCTATAGAACTGATAAACAAAAAGATCATTCTTCACTGAAATGTTATATTACACTTCCAGAAACTGACTTGAATGGCAAACACTCAGACCTTGAGTGAAATATCTAATATACTGTTTTAGAGCCCACAATCTTCCTTAGATGCAGAAACCTCCAGCTCTTCGACAAATACAAATGAAACAAAAATGCCACTCCCACGCTTACCCTCAGCGGGAAAGAACTCTAGGAAATTTCAACAGTATATCAGAGGCAAATGTCTGATACTCAGCCAATCACCTCAATCCGCTTATTCCAGACGCCACACAGCAATGCAGCAACGCAGCATTATCATCCAGAACCAACAAGGAACAACAAGGAGCCTCACGAGGTCAGTCGACCCGTACTCTCAGTTTAAGGCATAAAAACGAACTACCAGGAATCCAAGAGATGCCGAGGCACCCTTACCCCACCACAATCTGTTCTCTGAAGTGCACCGTTACTTCCTGCTGAACCGAGGAATAATCTGCAGCGTTCTGCTGGCGGAAGTGCTTTTTATAATCCCACTCCTTCCATCTACTGATAGGAGTCTGGCATCATGTAACGTTCTTGCACAGATTCATAGGAATTGAAGTCCTTAACCACCGTATGGTTGAATGCAGTCTTTCAGATTAGGAACCCTTCCTGACCACCAATCCCATAACATACGGGACGTGCTAACGTACTTCCGTTTAATCACATCGATAGATTCTCGTATATTATACGAGTTCATGACAGCGTTCACCGGATCCACATTGCTGGATGTAACAGAAGGTGCACTGAGGCTTGCTAAACAGATCTCAGTGCCAGTGCTCTGACCTTTAAAAGGTATATGTCTGATTGGCTCATGCACCATTTGCATAAATTAACTCCCTAGTATATGATACCAGGGGCACGTAGGGCCTGCACGTTAAAGTGTCTCTTGTGGACTGCAGCACATATTGTGCTACCACGAGAGTGACAAGGCAAAGTGTGACTCCCAGCCCGCCCCTGCTAGTTGGCAGAGCAGTTTTAAGCTGATAACTCAACTTTGCCATTTAAACTAAGGCCCAAGCCCAAACATTCCTTTTTAATATGTATAAGTCACCACTAAGGCAGGCCTAATGAGCCCTAAGGCAGAGTGCTGTATATTAAAAAGTATGACATGTTTTTCATATCTTGACAGTAAAAACCCCACATTGTCTTTTTACTGTAGAAAAGCTAGTAGCTCAATTGGCGAGTACAGGGTTACACGTTGACAACTCAGCTGTACTAACTTCTGAATGGGACTACTAAATGTGATTCTTCATGCTATCAAAAGAATAGTTGCATTGAACTCAACTTGATGCTCAAGTCGAATTTAATGTAACTTTTGCACAAGTGGCAACTTTAGTAATTACCCACTTTGTTGCCCAAAGTTTCCGAGTGACCGGTTACAGTTGCTGGCCATAGGACAACCTTCTGCCCTCCTGGGGGAGATCTGAATGACTCTCAGGAAGGAACAGAAAAGACTGCTATTGGAAGAGATGTGCAAAAAGAACAACTGATGGACAGAATGCTAAACAATGTCAAACATTCACCCAAATACAGAGATCTGGGCCTAAATCCATCATTTTGTTTGCTCACCATGCCATTCCAGTTTAAACCCAGCCATATGCAAATCAGTCTTGACCCTGATCCCCATTGGAACAGTCCAGCCCGAACTGTCAGGCCAGGTCCTCCCTGGACCGGACACAAGCATCCTGGGACCGGTTTTGGGGTATCATCCCCTCATCAGCCAGGCTAGCTTGACTCCAGTGGCATGGAGAGCACAGGGCCCAAGTCTGAGCATACCCGTCCCACTCTAGGTGACACATGCAAAGAGAATAATTGATGGGCAGAATGCTGAACAATGTCAAACATTCACCCCAGTACAGAGATCTGGTCCTAAATCCATCGTTTTTTTGCTCCCCATGTAATTCCAGTTTAAACCCAGCACATGCAAATCAGTGTTGACCCTGCTCCCCATGGGAACAATCCAGCCTGAACTGCCAGGCCAGATCCTCCCTGGACCGGAAACAAGCATCCTGGGACAGGTTTTGGGGCATCACCCCTCATCATCTAGGCTAGCTTGACTCCAGTGGCATGGAGAGCACGGGACCTCTTCATAGCAGGACAACCATACAGGGTGTTAGGATTCTGTCATCCTGCCACTAGATATCACTCATGAGTGCCTTTTACGAACTTGCCTTTACATCAGTATAGGTCAATACACATATCTCCTCTTAGCCTACTTAGTTTCTCCTCACTTTCCAGTCCAGGGTTTTGTCCCATTTCCCTGATGCATTATGGTCCTTGTAGTACCCTCTGTCTTCAGACCCTTTCTAGTTCACATCCTGGTCGTGGTTTCCAGTTCACTAGATCGGTTGCTGGACCCTACTGTTATTCTGACCAATTTATATGTGCATTCTGGACTCTTCTTTATGTTTGTGCCATTTCATACTCCATTACAGGCTTTCCTATGCCCTTTCTTGTGTCTCCTGGCTCCCCTGGTCTTCCCTTCTCCAGGTCCAAGTTCAGCCTTCCCCTCATTGGTTGCTCCCTGATTCCTAGCACCTGGTTAAGTCCATGCATCTGGCTTTCTCCCTGCACCTGTGCTCCTCCACTGAGCCTACAGCTATTTCAGCCCTGTGAGTGCAGAGTACAGTGGCTAGCAACTGACTTCTGTTGAGCCTCCCTGTGCTCTGTTGTACTCCTGCTGCTATTTTTACAAGCTTGTCCTTTGATTCTGTTTCCCATTTTCCCTGTACCCATTTTCCTGTTTTTGGCTATTTGTAGTATATGTTTCTGTCCCTTGTTTTCCTGCATCTCTCTTCCTGTGTTAGCCATTGATCATAGTCTCCTCACTGCACTCTTCTTGATCTGCCCTTTTATATGCAGACTCTTACCTTGTATTCTGTGCTCCTATTTGTCTGCATATTTCTGTCTTGCCTTGTTTGAGTGTAGATTCTTCAGCTCTGTGAATTCGAGGCCTGTTCCTGACCCGGATTCCAGTCCTGCTTTTCCTTGAGCCCAGTTTCTGTTTTGGTTTTCCTTGTTCTGTTCCCCATTGTTTTGTCCTGTGGATATCTTGTAATTCTGATTGCTTTTGCTTCCAAAGTTGATAGTTAGACTCAAAGGCTTGTGCCTTTGTCACAGAGGACCTCCCTGCATTCCTTCTCCATAGAAACTGCTGGGTGTCTCCCAGAACTCTGTGAGATTAATCTGCTCCTTGTTTTTGTATAAGATCTTTTCACCTCACAGAGAGATCATATCCGAGGAGCAGACAAAGTATCATTTATGACAGCTTGTCAATCGTTTTCCTGCTTTACCTTACTGTTGTTAGTACTTGTGTTTTCCCTACAGACTTCTAGTTCCCTATTTACTGTCTGTTCCAACCTGCTTCTGCCCTACTACCCTTCCAGCCTT
Source organism: Calotriton arnoldi (assembly GCA_963921515.1). Taxonomy (NCBI): domain Eukaryota; kingdom Metazoa; phylum Chordata; class Amphibia; order Caudata; family Salamandridae; genus Calotriton; species Calotriton arnoldi. Next base: position 39,385 of record CAWUFW010018543.1, read on the forward strand.
CAGATACTCCCTTGTTTATATTACACCCCAGTTATCCAGCCGTGTCCCAGTCTTACCCAGCTAGTCTCCTGACAGATCACCCCGCTAGACCCCCTGACACAGGGTGTGTGCTCAACAGGCAAGCTTCAAATGGGAGCCGCCTTTGAAGGGCAAATGGTGGACACACATAAGAGAGCTACTCTTTTGTTCTTGCAGAAAGTTTGGCGTCAAGGACAGGGAGGGAGAAACTGTGACCAAACCAATTTATCTGTGGGAGTGTAGCCCCCAGTTAGCCACTCGTCTGGGGTGGGCTAGGGAGCTCCACACACCAGAGGAGTTCTGCAGTGATAGGAGTGGGCAGAAAAGTGCATTCTGGTCTAACTAGGTGCCCCACTTCACAGGAAGCAAAAGACACACAATTGATGGACGGAATGCAGAACAAATCAAAACATTCACCCCCAGTCAAGAGATCTGGGTTAAATCCATCATTCTTTTGCTCACCATGCCACCCCAGTTTAGACCTGGCCATATGCAAATCAGTCTTGACCCTGTGCCTCATGGGAACAGTCCAGCCCGAACTGCTAAGCCAGGTCCTCCCTGGACCGGAAACAAGCATCCTAGGACCGGTTTCGGGGTTTCACCCCTCTTCAGCCAGGATAACTTGAATCCAGTGGCACAGTGAGCCCGGGACCCACGTCTGGGCATACCTGGCGCACTTAGGGCGAGGAAGCAAAAGACACACAATTGATGGACGGAATGCAGAACAAATCAAAACATTCATCCCCAGTCAAGAGATCTGGGTTAAAATCATCATTCTTTTGCTCACCATGCCACCCCAGTATAGACCTGGCCATATGCAAATCAGTCTTGACCCTGTGCCTCATGGGAACAGTCCAGCCCGAACTGCTAAGCGAGGTCCTCCCTGGACCGGAAACAAGCATCCTAGGACCGGTTTCGGGGTTTCACCCCTTTTCAGCCAGGATAGCTTGAATCCAGTGGCACAGTGAGCCCGGGACCCACGTCTGGGCATTCCCGGCGCACTTAGGGCGAGGAAGCAAAAGACACACAATTGATGGACGGAATGCAGAACAAATCAAAACATTCACCCCCAGTCAAGAGATCTGGGTTAAATCCATCATTCTTTTGCTCACCATGCCACGCCAGTTTAGACCTGGCCATATGCAAATCAGTCTTGACCCTGTGCCTCATGGGAACAGTCCAGCCGAACTGCTAAGCCAGGTCCTCCCTGGACCGGAAACAAGCATCCTAGGACCGGTTTCACCCCTCTTCAGCCAGGATAGCTTGAATCCAGTGGCACAGTGAGCCCGGGACCCACGACTGGGCGTACCCGGCGCACTTAGGGCGAGGAAGCAAAAGACACACAATTGATGGACGGAATGCAGAACAAATCAAAACATTCACCCCCAGTCAAGAGATCTGGGTTAAATCCATCATTCTTTTGCTCACAATGCCACCCCAGTTTAGACCTGGCCATATGCAAATCAGTCTTGACCCAGTGCCTCATGGGAACAGTCCAGCCCGAACTGCTAAGCCAGGTCCCCCCTGGACCGGAAACAGGCATCCTAGGACCGGTTTCGGGGTTTCACCCCTCTTCAGCCAGGATAGCTTGAATCCAGTGGCACAGTGAGCCCGGGACCCATGTCTGGGCATACCCGGCGCACTTAGGGCGAGGAAGCAAAAGACACACAATTGATGGACGGAATGCAGAACAAATCAAAACATTCACCCCCAGTCAAGAGATCTGGGTTAAATCCATCATTCTTTTGCTCACCATGCCACCCCAGTTTAGACCTGGCCATATGCAAATCAGTCTTGACCCTGTGCCTCATGGGAACAGTCCAGCCCGAACTGCTAAGCCAGGTCCTCCTGAACCGGAAACAAGCATCCTAGGACCGGTTTCGGGGTTTCACCCTCTTCAGCCAGGATAGCTTGAATCCAGTGGCACAGTGAGCCCGGGACCCACGTCTGGGCATACCCGGCGCACTTAGGGCGAGGAAGCAAAAGACACACAATTTATGGACGGAATGCAGAACAAATCAAAACATTCACCCCAGTCAAGAGATCTGGGTTAAATCCATCATTCTTTTGCTCACCATGCCACCCCAGTTTAGACCTGGCCATATGCAAATCAGTCTTGACCCTGTGCCTCATGGGAACAGTCCAGCCCGAACTGCTGACTGCTAAGCCACTTCACAGGAAGCCATCATTTGCCGGGAGGGGACCTGTTAGCCCACTGGCTTGTAGTTGCCTCATCCGTGAGGGCAGAAACTGGGCATAGAAGAGGCACCCCTGACCCCCAGACCTTAGATCCCATCTGTACTGAAGAGTGGGCCAAAGAAGGACTGCCCTGCTGTTCCCTGGACCCAAGCGAGGCTGCATTAAGGCTGGACTGCAGCTGCTGCTTCTTAGCCTAGCAAAGGGCAGGCTGTGCCTGTGGTGTCCTGCTTGAGGAAAAGTCTTCCCCGAGCCTCAGACAGAAGAAGTGACTCCAAGAGTCAGGTACCTGCCTTCCAGTTACAGATACAGGGCCACAAAAGCTGAGGAAGCCTGCGTTGGTGAGTTGGTAGCCAAGAATGCATGACCGCCACTGATCGCCAACGTGCAACCTGGGAGACCGAGCCCCAACCCTCAAAAGTTGCATCCCCGTCTGCTAGACCCAGGAGAGTCCTCAGAGTGCAGTTTGGTCACCCAGCAAGAAAGTTATCGCCAGTTAAAGGGAACCGCTGATTTCTCTTTGTACGAGACCAAAGGCAAATGGCTTTTGGATGAACTTCAACTGGATTTCGAAGGACATTGAGCCCAGAGGCCAGTTGCCCCATCGTGTTCGTGGACTGTGGAGTAGCTCCATGAAGGCCCTCGCCCACAGATCAGCTTCCTGTATCCCTTGCATCAGGACCACTCCGATGAGGGCTATGGCACTTCACCAAAGAGTCTGGAACTGGACTGAAGATTGTTTTGACTGTGAGGTAACTGTTCAACCAAGTCCCTTTGGCCTTTGTGACTCGCTCCATGCTGGAGTTGGTCGCACAAAGTGGGCCAGAGTAGTAGTTTATCATTTTATAAAAGTTTTCCAAAGTTTGCAAAGTTGACCGTGAGTGCAAGCCATTAAAATGATTTATTGCACTGAAAGAAAAAGCAGAGATTTATTGTTCGTTTGAAAAATCATATTGCGAAAAACACTCCAGTGGATTTTTGTCAATCAATCAATCAAGGGGTTTAAAGCGCACTACTCACCCGTGAGGGTCTCAAGGCGCTGGTGGGGGGTGTGGGGGGGTGCAGCTCTGGTTCAGCCGAAGAGCCAGGTCTTGAGGCTTTTCCTGAAGGTGTGCAGAGTAGGGGAGCGTCTGATGATGACTGGGAGCTCGTTCCAGGCTTTTGCTGCGATTTAGGAGAAGGCTCTTCCACCCGTTCTGGCTCTGTGGATGTGCAGGGTTTCTGCCAGGGCGAGGTTGGCGGAGCGGAGATTCCTTTAGGGTACGTGGAAGGAGACTCTTTCGTTGAGGTATTTGGGTCCGGTGTTGTGAAGGGATTTGTAGGCGTGGGTGAGTAGCTTGAAGGTTACTCTCTTCTCGATGGGGAGCCAGTGGAGGTCTCGCAGGTGTTGGGTGATGTGCTCATGCCGTGGGATGCCGAGGACAAGTCTGGCCGCTGTGTTCTGGATGGTCTGGAGTTTGTGTAGCAGGGATTTGTTGATTCCAGCCTAGAGGGCGTTTCCATAGTCCAGTCTGCTAGTTATGAGTGCGTGGGTGACGGTCTTTCTGGCTTCGGGGGGGATCCACTTGAAGGTCTTGCGGAGGATTCGGAGGGTGTTAAAGCAGGTGGAGGCGACGGCGTTGATCTGTCGAGTCATGGTGAGGGAGTAGTCGAGTATGATGCCGAGGTTCCGGGCGTGGTCCGTGGGGGGGGAGGGGGCGCCGAGGGCCACCAGGAGTTGTCCCATGCAGAGGGGGAGGGTCCGAGGACTAGGACTTCTGTCTTCTCCGAGTTGAGTTTCAGACAGCTGCTGCTCATTCAAGCTGCGACGTCTTTCATTCCTTCTTGGAAGCTGAGTCTTGGGGTTTCGGGGTCCTTCGTGAGGGAGAGGATAAGCTGGGTGTCGTCGGCGTAGGATACAATGCTGAGCCCATGCTGTCTGATGATGGCGGCGAGGGGTACTCTGCAGTTGATTACAATGGGTTCGGAGAGGAAAGGCAGGAGTCTGATCCTTTGGGTTCTGCAGGCGAGGAAGGAGCGGAGCCAGTCGAGGGCGGTCTTTGTATTCCAGCGTCGTGGAGTCTGACTGCGAGGGTCATTGAGGTCTCTATTTAAAGTTAAAAACATAACCTATTTTTATAAATTGGTGTCTGATTTATTGAGTCTTGTTTCTTTCTTATTCATTTGTTTTCATACTTATTAATGCTTTACTTACTTGTTTCTCCAATAAAGCCTACCTGCTCACAGCCACAGCTACCCAGGGATGAGCTAAGGTTTTTCAAATGAATCAGACTTTTCCCAGTACACGTAGTGAATTTATTGTATGGTGAAATCTCACAACCATGCTGTATAATAAATTGCATCTCTCACATTGGTGCCTAGTTGTGGGATCTGGAACTTGTGTTTTGCAGTACCATTCTGTTAATAAGTTTGAAAAGTAAACAAACCACCGAGTTGACACCTAGAAGGAAGTTCTTGTGATTTCCAATCAAGTTGCCAAGTTCAGGAGTCTCCTAAGCACTGTTTACGAGAGTTTGCAAACTTTTAAAAAGTTATGCAAAAGTTTAGAAAAATTTGAAAAAGTTAGCCTAAGTTTTTGAAAAGTTTCTGGAAGTCACAGAAAGAGTTAGGAAACCTGGAGATTGACTTGGTTACTCTGTCCACTCTCAAGATCAACAAATTGAGAATATTGTGCAAGGGCAGGAAGATCAGCTTGGGCAACTCAGTAAAAAAGGAGGATCTAGAGAGAGTTATGAGGGCCTGGGAGGAGGGCTGTAGAGCCCAAGCACTTTTGGAGAGTAAGATTACCCCAGACAGTGGAGAGGAAGATAATGACAGGAGAGTCATCAACGAGAAGGATAAATGGGACAACGACACCAGGACCTCCAGCATCCGCACAAGGCTCTTCCCAGTATCTGGCAGGGAGAGGAGCTCGAAGTCAGAGAGGTGGCCAAGAGACCTTGAGGACCTAATAAGCCCCCTACGCCTGGAGCAGAGGAAATTGGCTTTGGAGGAAAGGTGACTGGCCCTTGATGAGAGAATGGGCATGCTGGGCTTGAGGTCCAAAATGAATGATGGCAGCAACAAAGAATCTAAGGTGACTGCAGGGAGTGCCTATGATCCTAGATTGCCCAAAGGTATTGTGCCTAAATATGTCAAGGCAGATGACATAGATAAGTGGCTGCCATCTTATGAGAGAGTTCCCAGGATGAGGGAGGTGGGTGCCCAGCACTGGAGGGTACTTATTGTGGGAAATGGTTCCAATGGTGGGGAGAGATAGGTTTCCGACAGTAGAGTGTGCGGTGGCAGAGTCTTACAGTCATATAAAGGTAGCACTTATAGAACTATTTGGTCTCACCCCAGAGGAGTATCGTCAGAAATTCAGGAACATACACAAGAGGGCAACACAGACATAGGTGAATTTTGTGGATGCTTCAGTAAAGGCATTGAAAGTCTGCATTAAAGGTAACAAGATGAATACTTATGAATGGCTCTATAATTTGATAGTTATGAGCATATCCTTTAAATTTGTTCATCGGAGAATATACACAGGCATCTGGTAGATTCTAGCCTGTCTGGTCCCAGAGAGCTGGGCAACATGGAAGATGAATGGGTGTGCACTAGAGTACCCAAAAAGTCCCATGGAGGTGGTCCCAAGAAAGGGGGGGTCAAGCCCCCCATTCAGGGTAAAGAACTGAGCAACAAAGATATAAAGAATCCTCTAAAGATCTACAAAACAATGCTGGAGGGAGACCCAAGGCACATCCCAGTTCAACGGTCCAAGGGGAGGGGGTACCTGGGAAAGAATTATGGCCCTTCAAAGGCTGGGTGTGTTATGACTGTCAGCAGCCAGGACACAAGAGGGGATATTTTGAGTCCACCAAGAAACCACCCACTGGTGGCCCTGCCAAGGGCACTGCCAGTGTAGGAAAGGGGGTGGAAGTTGTCCCTGGGGATTCCAAAGGCTATACTTAAGTCACCTTAGTACCAGTGGGTGTAGAAGTTGAACCATTTGCTATCTGACATACAAGCGTGGAAAAGTACAGGCAGTGGCCAGACATCAATGGGGTTGAATGAAGGCTTTGAGGGATACAGGTGCCAGCATAACCACGATCATGGCCAAGCTAGTTTCCCCAAACCAAATCATTCCCAATGGGATGCACCAGATAGTAAACTCTGACAGTGATACAAAGTCCCATCCCATGGCTATGGTGGACTTTGAGTGGGGAGGTATTACTGACCTGAAGTAGGTGGTTTTGTCCCATGCCATCACAGTAAAGTGTCTGCTGGGAAATGACCTGGAACCTTTTGCCTGGGTAGGTGTGGAAAGGAAGGTTCGTGCAGCAATGCTGGGCCTTCCTGAGTGGGTGTGTGTGACAACCAGAGCACAAGCAGCCTTACAAGAAAGTCAAGGGACACTAGAGTTTGGAAGAATGACCCATCCCCATAGAAACAAGGGATGGGCTGGAAGTCTGGTCAGCCAGCTTCCCAGAGCCCTGAGGCCCAGAAGGAGCCTAGCCCTGAGGGGAAGGGCCTGGTGAATGAAGAGGAGGATGTTTTCCCTTAAGAGACCTGCTGGTGTTGGCAGAACTTCAGGGGGGCAGGTGGTCCTTCCAGAGAGAATTTGTGCCAGGGCCAGAGAACCTGCCACACTCTTGAAAGCCTTAGGCAACTAGCTGAAAGGCAAAAAAGGGGGTTGAAAGTGGTACCCATGAGGTATACTGGGATGAAGCAGTTCTGTATAGTGAGAAAAGGGACCTCAAACTAGCGGCAAGCAGGAGAGTGGTGGTCCCCCAACAATACATAGAATTCCACCTCAACCTGGCCCATCACACCCCCCAAGCAGGTCATTTGGGGCAGACCAAAATCTAGGAGAGGTTGGTCAATCACTTCTATTGGCCCCAGAATTCAGAGAAAGTGAAGCGGTTCTGTCGCTCCTGTGTCACCTGTCAACCCGGTGGCAAGACAGGGGACAAACAAAAGGCTCAGCTGATAACACTCTCTGTGGTGGGAACTCCCATTTAGGACAGTCACTGCACCTACAGTGGCAAGAGCCCTATTTGGCATCTCCACCAGAGTGGGTGTTCCTAAGGAGGTAATTTCAGATAGAGTTACCAACTTTATGTCTGCCCATCTGAAAGCAATGTTAGATGAGTGGGGTGTTACTATTATGTTCACCACTCCTTACCATGGTCTAGTTGAGAGGTTCAATAAAACCATGAAAGGCATGATAATGGGTTTACATGAAACACTCAGAAGGATATAGGATGTTCTTCCATGCCTACTGTTTGCCTACAGGGCAGTACCACAAAAAGGAGTGGGCTTAATTCCCTTTGAACTACTGTTTGGTCACCCTGTAAGAAGGCCACTAAGTTTAGTGAGAGAGGGATAGGAGAAACCAATCAAAGAACCAAAACAGAACATTGTGGACTATACACTAGGTCTTTACTCTAGGATGGCAGAGTATATGAAACAGGCAAACATGAATTGTGAGGCCAGCTAGGAGCTTGTCAAGCACTAGTATTACAGGAAGTCCTTCTTGGTAGAATACCAACCAGGACAGTTGGTGTGGGGTTTAGAAACTGTGGCTCTTAGGGCCCTCCAGGACAAGTGGATTGGGCCCCAGCCAATTTTGGAAAAGAAAGGGGACGGTACCTAAGTCCAGATGGGGGACTTGGGTAACCCGAGGAAGTCTCAATACATGTCAACAGGTTGAAAGCACACCATGACACAGAAGACATGACCATGCTCATGGTGAAAGATGGAGAGGATGAAGAGGAAAGTGAACCTCTCCCTGACCTACTGTCAAGTAATGCCGAAGATTGCTCAGCAGATGGAGTAGTCTTCTCCTCCACTTTGACGCACCGACAGCAAATGGACTGTTACAACTTACTGAAACAGTTTGCTAGTCTTTTCTACTTGACGCCAGTTCTGACAAATTGGTGTGTTCATGATGTGGACACAGTTGACAGCTGGCCTGTCAAAAGTAAAATTTATAAGCTGTCAGACTAGGTTAAAGCTAGCATTAAGGTGCCAGTTGTCAAGATGCTAGAGCTTGGGGTGACTGAGCCTTAACTGTCCTTGTGCCAGCCCAGTGGTGCTGGTGCCTAAACCAAATCCAAAGGGTGAGAAACCTGAGATGAGGTTCTTTGTGGATTACAGAGGCCTAAATGCACTCACTAAGACTGATGCTCACCACATATCTAGAGCTGAAGAGCTCATAGATATGTTGGGGCTGCCAAGTTTCTAAGTACATTTGATTTGATGCAGGATACTGGCAGATAGCCCTGACACAAGGAGCCACTTTCAATTTAAAGTCATGCCCTTTGGTTTCAAAAATGCACCTCCCACCTTCCAGAAGTTGTTTAACAGAATTCTCTCAGGCCTGGAAGATTTCAGTGCCGCTTGTCTTGATGATGTTGTTGTATTAATTTCTACCTGAGAGGAGCACCTGGTCCGACTTAATGAAGTGCTTAAGGCACTGCAGCAAGCAAGCCTGTCTATTAAGGCAAGTAAGTGTCAAATAGGGAGAGGCTCAATGGTGTACTTGGGCCGCCAAGTACGTGGAGGCCATGTACAACCTCTTTAGCCCTAGATTCAGACCGTCCTGGCTTGGAAGGCTCCAAAGATACAGACCTAGGTCAGATATTTTCGTGACCTGACTGAGTATTACAGTAAATATGTGAAGGAGTATGGTACATTGTGGCACCACTGACAGAACACACTTTCAAGAAACAGTCCAAAAGGGTTATTTGGACTGAGGAGTGTCAAAAGGCCTTTGACACCCTGAAAGAGGTTCTGTGCTCAGCACCTGTCTTAAAGCACCTGACTATAGTAAGACGTTCATTGTCAAAATTGATGCTTCCGAGCTTGGAATTGGGGCAGCATTGGCACAGGTAAATGATGAGGGCCAGGATTAACCAGTTGCCTTTATCAGTAGGCGACGTCTCCCCACAGAGCAGCGCTGGAGTGCTATTGAGGGGTCAGCCTTTACTGTGGTTTGGTCCATTAAGAAGTTGAGACCTTACTTGTTTGGGACTCACTTCAGAGATCAAATGGACCACAGACGTCTCAGGTGGCTTATACAGATAAAAGGAGAAAACCCCAAATTGCTGATGCAGTCCATTTCCCTACAGGGTATGGACGTCACAGTGGAAAATAGACCTGGGAGTGACCATGGGAATGCAGATGGCCTTTCCAGGTACTTTCACTAAGATGATGAGAACTACCAGGGTGTAGGTTAGTTGCTTATTACCTTTCATCTGACAGGGGGCCATGTAAGAAAATGCCTCTTTTTGCATGTTCACCCCCAAGTTATTGGACTAATTCTACTGGTTTTTCAACACTGAAGGTGTACTGAGTCCTGCTGAACAAGCCTGAGAGCCAGAGTTCTGACCCTTAAAATTATATGTATCTTATTGCTCCACCCACAATTGACAAAAGTTAACTTACTTATAAGTCCTTGGCATATGGTATCAGGAGTACCCAGGGCCTGTATGTAAAAATGGCCATCGTGGACTGCAGCGCTTAATGTGCCACAACGAGTGGGACAAAGAAAAGCATGACTCCCAGCCCACTATTGTTGGCTAGCAGAGCAGTTTTACACTGCTAAGTGAGAATTTTTTTTTTTTCTCACTGGGGCCGTGCATGTGCATCCTGAGTCATGAATTGTCTCTTGATTGCCGTGCTTTGTAATGTAAGACATACCGTGGACCTCTGTTTACCATCTGGGTTGGTCTCACAAAACACAGCTATTCATGCTCACACTCACCGAGGTGTTCTACGCTACTGTGGAATGCTGTGCTTCGCCAACTAGATGGAAGGTGCAACTCTGCTCTAGGTTGATATTGCGTAGCGTCGGTAAACTCCGCCATGCGGCGGATTTAGCTGAGTTTTTGCTGAACTCCATGCTCCAAGCGGAGTGCAGAGTCACAAAAACTCAGCAAACTCTGCCGGCGGAGCGGAGTTAGCCACCCACCTCTATCAAATACACCCTCACCAACACATGTTTCGTACTGTACTGCATATTTCACAGCAGACTTCCTCAGGGCTACGATTACAGGGAGGAGTCCCTTAGTAAGGTATAGTCAGAAGACCATCACCCAGATCAAAGTGACCCAAATCACACTGTGCGTGGAAGACTGAAGTTATCCATCATGGTAGATAGCATAAAATATTGTTCGGAATATAGTAGTTATTACTATCTCTTGAACTATTCCGTCAGTACCACATACAGGGTAATCTATCCTAATTATTAGTATAAGATATTAGTAAAGAAGCGGGTAATTCGTGGTATGGATATCTGGAGCTAGACCGTTGGTGCGCCGTGTCATGTAATAATGTCTTAGTCACCCAGACTAGTAACCGGCTAGACATACCATGAGTATTACCCCATGAAAATCCAAAGTCAAATATGAGAGTAACAGAGCACACCTCTTCGGTATAACTGTGTTACAAAAATTGTCCGTCTTACTATCACGTAAATTCTACTTGTGGTTCCTAGAATTGCCTAGGATTTCCATTCAATAAAGTGCAATAATCCATCAATTGAAATGAGATACTAAGCAGGTACTCATCTATTACTGTACTGCGCCTGCCTGTCATATGTGCTGCTAGGTCGCTCTTCTAGAGTATCGGTCCAATCTCTGTGATTAATATGCATCCTACTTATTTGCAGTGGATTACCCTAGCTAACATGCACCAAAAGTGAATCTAATGTGCTCATATTGAAAGTGTCCCAAATCACCACTCCGTATCAACATATATAATTTCCTATATAATCATACCAACCATAGCACTATCACCTGTGTTTAATGTTATTAGTCCTTATATCACCACTATTAAATGTCACCAATCCAGTGTCTGAAAAGTCACTCAATTGGCCCAATTCCCGAAGGTTCCATCGACCCCACATGCCTCATCTATATTGTGCGTGTTATTTTCTTTTGCATACGGTCTCCGTATTGCCCAGGATGGTACTACTCATGTGACTCGCCTGCGCCTCGTACACCTGTGCCTTTAGTGAACGGTATATGTATATACCATGTATCCATACAGTGAAGTCGTCCCCGTATATTACGTTCCATTCCATATACAATCATTGTGCCATAAATAATATTATTAAAGAAAATCCTGAGCAACATTGAGTTGAAGATTCAGGGGACTAATATTTAAGCTAAAGTAAATGCATACCTGCGGAGAGTACTTCCGGCTCCTCACGCTGTCTCGTTGGGGAAAGTTCTAGCGTACTAGTTGGTCGCCATCTTGGTGTACCTATTTATACTACATGCCGCTGCATGCATTGTTAGAAGTCGAGGAGGGACTAGGTCTGCGCGATTCTGCATGGGCACAGTATTGCAGTAATGCCCTGGGAGTTCCCATTCAATACTAAGACACCTAGTATGTTGGATCCGCCAACTGATTCTAAATGCTGAAGAGTGTAGTGTTTGGGAGTAAAAAGGGACTCAGTAGATGCGAGTCTTAACGAGCGCTTATTCTGCTAGTGTTCTATGTATTTCCATTATGTTACAAGGTGTACCAAGTGTTTCGGGTATTGTTAATCATAATCTGATGTAGAGATCTCAATCTCTTCGTTAAGTTCTGGCATGTGTTGTCATTAGGAGTGTATCATTTCGTCCATGTTTTCAAAATAATAGTTCCCTCCTACCAGTAGTGTCTGTCATGGATAAACATTCAGTAACTTATCAGCACTGAGATGGTGGGGGTGTGCAAATATGTCTTTGTGTTCTGTGCCCCAATGTACCCCAATCTAGGCCTAGGTAGCTACATGACCTTTTACCTACATTTGTCCTTCCTTGCTCTGCATAACGGTTCTAACATTGACCTTTTACCTAGTTATGTGCTGAATAAAAGTTGATCAGTTTCTTGGAAACTAGTCTCATTTATTATGCATGAGGATTCTTAAAAAAGTCCCTGCACATGAGGTACGTAACACCATGAACACATTCTGTGTAAAAAGTCATGGTCATCTTCATCCTAGGGCGAAAGAACTACTTTGCATAATTGCAGGTATGTTCTAGGTTCATTTGCATAGTCATACTTACAACACATCGCATTATGTAAGGAACCCCGAGGCTATCTTTATGGTATAAAAGACACATACCAACACTAGATAGACAGAGGAGAAGCTTCACGCTGACACTAGATGCTGAGGTCCCGGCATGCAGAAGCTCCAGCACGCAGTGGTCTGACATCCCTTGCGGGGTGTCCAACTCGAGACCAAGACGGGGTCCTTCGTTCTCTCCCATCAGTTAATGGGGTGGGTTCTTTCCTAGGGGATTCTTGGCTTTACACCCACATACATGCTCGGTACAGTTAGGTCGGGTTTGCATTGTAGGAGTACGCTTGATTACCGCTATGTATCTATATACCTGCATATATTCACTGTTTTAGCACCCTGGTAGAATTCTACCTTTTATTTACTCTGTTGGTGCTTGTAATCTTATACATCTGTTTCTGTCTAATGATTGTCGCAGCAAACATGTTTTATAATAGAATGACACTGGTTCAATAAATGCTTATTGAAAACGTCCCCATCGTTTATTCTGTATATCTCTCTGAGACTAAGTGAGCATGATTGACTGAGCAAAAAGTACTGTACTGTTTCCACGATCCCTGAAGGATCAATCGTTGTCATGTTCGATAGTTGCCAGAAACTATTCGCTCCTTGGTAAGGTTAGGGGGCTTATGGTGGCACTGTGAGCTAGCTGGTCTAAAGGCTGACATATCCTTCGGGGGTGTCTGGAATAAGTCTGGACACCAATCCCTTAGTTTATGTTGTCTAAACGCACAGATCCTATGTATTAATAGGAAGTACACGACATGGCGCCGTCAACGTTGGTTTGGTTCTTATATAACGGTCAAATCTGAGTAGTTCAGTCGTGCTTTCTCAGAAACCTCTTCTCACATATACTCAGAGGCGCCTGGGGTGGGAAGGGAAACAGTCCGTCGCAGCTGAGTAGGTATATCCTATGTATTGGCTGTAGGTTTGTTCAAGCTTGAAGGATTATAGTTCCCTACATTGTGCATAAACCTTATCTTTTTTCGTAAATACTTCCTCTCATAATGTCTCAGACTCAAGATGCTGGTACGAGTGGTACTAGTCCAGAGGAAGCTGAGCAGGAACGTGCTCTTAACATTTCAGAAAATTGAGGATATGCACTTACTATGAAATTATTAGACTATAGGGTCACATCATTGTGTGGGACCATAACCTTCGTGATTGAGGCACAAGAGGCATTCAGAACAGAGGTATTCTATTCTTGGGTTAAATTCCCACCTGCAGATGCACGCACACATACGTTTCATTCTTATGCCCCAGATGAACTACCAGAAGAATACTTTCCATACGAGGACATAGAAGTCCTGTTAACTTACCAAGAGCATATTAATTGGTTTAAAGGCGCCCTCCCCCATACCACAGACAAAGTGAGACTATGTCCACTCAGCAGAGACGGAGCAACTTGGCCAGTCCTAGCTGCTCACACACCACATCCAGGGATTGATACATTGCCAGCAGCAGACTTACATCCACTTAACAAAGAAATAATAAAACTATACAGAAATCTTACACAGTTCGTAATGCGAACACTCACAATGCAACCTTCAAGGGTCAGTCAAGCTAGTCAAACACAAGGGACTGCAACAAAAATAACACCACAGACGCTGAGCGCGATTATGAGATGAATGCCCACTAAACGTGAGCAAATGCCGTTCTGGATAGCACAGAAAATAGCACAGCTTGAGGCAGTATTCCCCCACACAGGCCCACAGGAAAAACATAGAATATTGACAATTTGCTTGCCAATGGGAATAGCTCCCCCGATAGAGGATTGTACCACTTGGGGTACAGTTTTCACTGCAGTTTACACCAGAACTTATGGTACCCCCTCAATAGCAATCATACCAGAAGCATTGAAACGAATACAGAATGAGTACGGGTCAGAACCTGCCCTGGACTTGGGGATGAAATTGATAGGCAATTTTGCCCAGGTGTCAACAATTATGTTAGCCAACATAAAAGGGGAGGCAGCAGCGGTGGCTATACACCAACGGTGAGGGAATGCACTCCTGCACAAAAGGAGCAAGAACTACCTAAGATTATCGAAGATACCTATGCTTCGCTGGGTAGAGATAACTTGGGAGCTAGACCTGTGAAACCTCAATTGACGAGTAATCCGGAAAGGACAACTCAGAGCAAGCACCTGATTCTTCTAAAAAGAAATGGGACAACAAACAATAAAAAAATAATTAGCAGAATGCATCACAATCGCGGGATGGGTCTCTTCAACAGGAGCCCTCTGATAGAAACTATAACCTTAGAAACTGTTATCATTTTTAAATAACCTGACAGGTATTAGGACACTGATACACCTTCCTCTCGTTCCTTTCAAGGGTTCATCATAAAACACGGAGAGGGAAGGGCGGTCAGAACGCAGGTCTGAAGAGCGAGCAAAGCCAAGAGACACACATCGCACTTCACACTACATTATCAAACAAGAGGATAAACCCAAAAGCAAACCTCACTTTAAAAAGAAGAAAGTAGCTGGCCTTAAAATAAGAAATGTCCAAGCTACTTAGGACTCTACTACTGAACGGGGAATGGACTCTGACAATGCTAGACAGCGCAGCAGAAGTAACAATAGCTCGCCAGAACCTGATGGAATTTCTGGTGACAGCAGCATTGAATGAGCATATCACGGTGGAAACACCTGATACTAGGGTGAGTGTCCCACATCAGTTATACGAAATAACACTCAAATGGAGGGGGACATACCCAGAAAAGTGAAAGGTCTCTTTTGGGAGAACCTGACTTATGGATACGATATCCTATTGGCTGAAAGAGATTGGCCACCTGAGTTCGTTATGGATTGGCCTAAAGAGGAAGAGGTAATATTACCGGCTTTCTCCGACCTCGTTCCAGACTCCCTGAAACATACATACGCGCAGGAGTGGGCGCTAGCTCCGCACTTTACTGCAATGTACAGATCGTGGTGATGCTGAGTCACCTCACCACGAAATCCCAGTTAAAACTACTCCTTCACCACAAAGGCTTAACCAATAAAACATGACGCAAAGAAACAAGTCAGGCAGATCTTAGATCAACTTGAATACCAAGGTGTGATTGAGAATTGCACCTCCCCTTTGAATAATCCTTTGTTTCCCGTAATGAAACCAGATAATTCATACAGTCTAGTTTTAGACTACAGGCATTTGAACACATGCAGAAAAACATTTGTAGTACAAATGCACACAGTGCCGCATTAATGAATAACATTGTGTGGAAGAAATACAAAACAACACTAGATATCTCAAATGGATTTTCCTGCCAAAGTATAGCGCCTGAAAGCAGACATTTGACAGCTTTTCAGCTCTCAGCGCCAATTCTGTAGACTGCCCCAAGGGTATAAGAATAGCCCCGGGTTATTCTCAGCAAGAGTAACAGAGCTACTTCAAAATTGTGATGAGGAGTCATTGTCCTATGTAGATGATATTTATCTGACAATGAATTATTGGATCACTTGCACAGGGTGAACAACATAATCTTGGGGTTCGCCACTGTGGGCTACAAATGTAACTTTAAAAAATCGAAAATTATCCACCTCAACGTCCTATTTTGGGTATTTGAGCTATCAAGTGAACATAGAAAAATGTGTGCTGCTCCAACCTCCGAAAACTCTGAAAGGGTTACAATCCATTTTAGGATTCCTACATTTTGGCAGACACATTTTGGATTATGCAGAAAAAGTAAAACCTTTCTACGACCTAATCAGACCTGATTTTTCAATTCGACATTGGACACAGGAACACACTGAAATTCTCCGTTCCATACAAGCTGATATGATAGCTTCCAAACACTTACACACATGTGTGAACACCACGAATTTGGTGATCCGTGTAGTAGCGGGTCAATCAGGGTCCCCTTAACTAACCTTCAATGAAGGAGAAACTGTACCCATTGCATACAAATCTCATTTGTTTACAAATGCTGAGATGCGCTTTGCATCCACAGAAAAAATTCTGACAGCAGTACAAACTGCTGTAGTGAGAGAAAGAGCACTAGCTCAGGGGAAACGTATAATTGTCGTGACTCCTGTACCATCCTTAGAGGCTGTTACCAATGCAAGCGTTCCAAACGCAAAAGCACTGCATCCACGATGGATACAATGGGCTAATTCTCTCACTGTAACAGATGTAGACTACAAATTTGATTCTACATTATAAAACAAAAGCATTCGTGCAGTACGAACAAGAATATCCTTTCCCAAATGAAATAAAACCTCTAGATCAGTATGAAAACATAATTTACACTGACGGATCTGCCCAGCTTGCTATAGGAGGTAAACAGCAATACAGCACAGCATGTGCGATTGTGAAAGGACATATGCGGGACGGCAAGTTCCCTCCTAGCAATACACAGATGCAATCTCTAGGAGATTGCACAGCACAGCTGGCAGAACTAAAAGCCCTGATACTGGCACTAAAAAATACGGATCAGTAATTCCCCGCACTCATTGTGTGCGATTCGTTTTACTGTGTCCAGTCATACAATATTTATCTTCACTATTGGGGCCAAAATGGGTTTCGAGATTCCAAAGGTTGCACAATAAAGCACAAGTTGCTTTGGGAACAAGTGACAGAGCTGAAAAAATGCTTGCCAGGGCCTCATGTAATTCACACATTGAGTCATCAGCGTGTTGGCGTGCACGTTCAAGGGAATTCACTGGCTGATGAAGCCACCAAGGCCACAGTGAGAACTGCTGCCATCGCTGCAATACCTCATTCTAGTACGAGAATAGACGGACAGATAATTATAACTGTGAACGCTACGCGCAACAACAGCTCAGTTTGCCAAAAGGTTTTCCACTCAAGTACTCCTACAAGTTAGATGCGCAAAAAATGCGATGGGATGCTTCAGCTCCTGTTGGACCGGACACCGGCTCTACACCAAGCACACAGGTACCGAGTGTTGCGTCTCCCACACAGGATTCATAAATATTTGGCTCAGCGTGTGATGGGAACAATTTGGCCTTTTTCCAAAACAAGCCAAATTGGAATTCAAAAACATCGTTTTGCTTTAACTTTCCTGCTCTCACTGAGCACCATGGCTTTCGGAGTGCTCAGTCAGTCTGATCATATATTGACTCCTTTTTTTTAGAGTTATAGCGCCTTTTTAATTTTTATAGCATCATTTTTTTTAACATATATCATGTTTTTATACTAGTTTTGACCTAACATTTTTATGCTTTTATCAGGCATACTTTGGTATTGATTAATCTTATCGTACTTCGGATGAGGAGTGGGTGTTATGTTCCCCAATCTAAGCCTAGGTAGCAACACCACCTTTTACCTACATTTGTCCTACCTTGCTCTGCATAACGGTTCTAGCACTGACCTTTTACCTAGTTATGTGCTGAATAAATGTCGATCAGTTTCTTGGAAACTAGCCTCATTCATTATGCATGAGGATTCTTAGAAAAGTCCCTGCACATGACGTACATAACAGCATGAACACATTCTGTGTAAAAAGTCATGGCCATCTCCATCCTAGGGTGAAAGAACTACTTTGCATAATCGCAGGTATTGTTCTAGGTTCGTTTGCATAGTCATACTTACAACACATCGCATTATGTAAGGAACCCTGAGGCTATCTTTCTGGTATAAAAGACCCATAGCAACACTAGATAGACAGAGGAAAAGCTGCATGCTGACACTAGACGCTGAGGTCCCGGCCTGCAGATGCTCCAGTACGCAGCGGTCTAACATCCCTTGCGGGGTGTCCAACTCAAGACCAAGACGGGGTCCTTCATTCTCTCCCATCAGGTAATGGGGTGGGCTCTTTCCTAGGGGATTCTTGGCTGTACACCCACATACATGCTAGGTACACTTAGGTAGGGTTTGCATCATAGGAGTGCGCTTGATTACCGCTATGTATCTATATGCATGCGTTTATTCACTGTTTTAGCACCATGGTAGAATTCTACCTTTTGTTTACTCTGTTGGTGCTTGTAATCTTATACATCTGTTTCTGTCTAATGATTGTTGCAGCAAACATGTTTTATACTAGAATGACGCTGGTTCAATAAATGCTTATTGAAAACGACCCCATCGTTTATTCTGTATATCTGTCTGAGACTAAGTGAGCACGATTGACTAAGCGAAAAGTACTGTACTGTTTCCACGATCCCTGAAGGATCAAGGTTTGTCATGTTCGATAGTAGCCAGAAACTATTCGCTCCTTGGTAAGGTTAGGGGGCTTATGGTGGCACTGTGAGCTAGCTGGTCTAAAGGCTGACATATCCTTCAGGGGTGTCTGGAATCAGTCTGGACACCAATCACTTAGTTTATGTTGTCTAAACGCGCAGATCCTATGTATTAATAGGAACTACACAACATTCCTCCCTAGTAACTAAACCTCATGTGTCAACTAGGCAGTGTCATACTGTGTACTGCTTCAGCCTCAGAATATGGCATTTTTAAAAAGATAAAGAAGTGAAACAAACAAACCATTATAGCTTTTAAGGAAATGACATGATAAGAAATAAATTTTCCTTCTTTGTCTATTATACTTCACAATGTACATGATTACATGTGAACCAAACGTCCCCTTATAGCTTCTAATGAAATGACAAGGAAAAAATATATTATCCTCAGTGGCGCGCATATACGGGTGGGGGGACAAAAATGGCAAATTGCTCCATAACCTGGTGTCCTACCCTAAAGCCAATCGCATCATTCCCGAAATTCGGGATGGCGACGGGTCCCGCCATACTCTGTCCCGAGCCATTGCTCAAACGTTTGCTACATACTACGCGACCCTCTACGAGGCTCGACCCCTGAATCCAATTTGACGTCACTGTTGGCTACCACCGGGACTCATCTACCCCGTCTCTCCCAAACCGACTCGGACTCCCTGAATCTTCCCTTCACCCCGGAAGAAATCCATGGGGCAATCTCGGCACTACACCCAGGCAAGACGCCCGGTCCTGATGGACACCCCCAGGAATACTATGCGGCCTGCCGGGACACCTTGGTCCCCCATCTGCTAAACCTGTTCGAATACGTGATTGACCGGGTATCTTTCCCGTCTGAGACCGACCTGGCAACCATTGTGGTCATTCCGAAAACACAACCACCTTCCCTTGAGTGTGCAGAGTAGCGACCTATCTCCCTCATTAATACGGAGGTGAAGATTTTTGCCACTGTGATAGCCCAACGTCTCCGCCCCCATCTACAGGCACTGGTCCACCCGGACCAATGCGGATTTATGCCAGGCCGCAGTACCCGCCACTGCATTCGCCGACTCCATCTGGCCCTTGCACACCGCCAACAACTCACCCCATATCTGGCCTTGCTCTTTATAGATTTTGAGAAGGCGTTTGACACGGTGGACTGGGGCTACCTTGGGGAGGTACTGGAGGAGATGGGTTTCGGTCTTCCCTTCCGGCGCCTTATCCGGGTCCTCTATGCGGCCCCCAAGGCGAGGGTCCTTATTAATGGTGTGCTCTCAGACGCCTTTCCCATTCAGAGAGGCACCCGCCAGGGCTGCCCACTCTCACCTCTCTTATTCGCCTTGGCGATTAAACCTCTGGCCTCCCTGATCCGGCAGGATCCCCTCATCCGAGGTTGGACCTGGGGCTCACATCTATGTGACAAAATCGCCCTCTATGCTGACAACGTCCTCCTCTACCTGGCGGACCCCGAGGGCTCTGGGCCGCGTTGTCTAGACGCCCTCGCAGCCTTCGGCCGGATCTCTGGCCTCAGGCTCAATCCGGCGAAGTCTACACTGGTCCCCTTACATACATCACGGGCCTGTTTTGACTGGCAGGAGTCTATCCCTCTCCGGAGACAATTCTTCAAATACTTGGGGATTTGGGTCACTCTCCTTCCTGAGCTTGAATGGGCCCTAAACATTACGCCATTAATGACTAAAACTAAAACGGATCTGAAGAAATGGCAAGCCCTTCCCCTCAATCCCCTTGGTCGGAGCGCCCTTTTTAAAATGATGATCCTTCCCCGCTTCCTCTACATTTTGCAAAACATTACCACCCCCCTCCCCGGTAGCTGGTTCAAGGAAATAGACGGGCTCCTCAATCGTTTCCTGTGGGGAGGGCAGAGAACGAGGGTCTCCCTGGCACGCTGCTGCATCCCTCCCTATGATGGAGGCATGGGGGTGACTAATCTCCGCCTCTATTACCTGGCCACGAAGCTCATTGTGATCCACGACTGGTTTACGGGCGGCTTGACCGACCCTGCATACCGGCTGGAAACCACAACCACGGATCTTCCCCAGATCATGACACACATCTATGGTGGACCCGTCCCTTGCGCTCTCCCCCCATCACCCGGGCGGTCCTTCTGGCATGGCGAACGGCCCTTCGATATGTCAATTGGAACCAGAAACTCACCAGGCAGACGCCTCTATGGCATGGGACCTGGCTGAGGGAAGTATCTGATCTCCAAGGTTTTCGCCGATGGGACCTTATTGGGATTTCATTGCTGGGGGATATCTGGGTAGGGGATCACATCAGATCTTTCGCAGACTTGCAACGCCAGTATTCTCTTCACTCTTCTCAATTTTACCAATATTTACAATTACGCCACGCCCTCCACACCCACATACCCTCCCCCACCACCTTCCCTGAATTCAGCCCCCTAGAGGCCCAGGTACTGATGGGGAATCTGGGTAGCGGAGGGGTATCCCGGATCTACCGTGCCTTAGTAAACAATGGCCCCACGTCCCTGGACCCGTTACGGACTAGGTGGGAGGGCTGGATGACGCGGACTGGAGGGACGCCCTTATGGCCCCTAAGACCCTGACAACCTCTTCCAAGTTGCGCCTTATCCAATTCTACTACTTACACACGGCATACCTGACCCCGGCACGCATGTACAGCGCCCATATGAGACCCACCCCAGCCTGTACACGCTGCGACCATTCCCCAGCAGACTTCTTCCACATGGTCTGGCAGTGTCCTGCTTTAGCGCGGTTTTGGACAGGAGTGGAGCGCGAACTGACACAGACCTTGGGTTGGACGGTTCCCCACGACCCGACACGTTTGCTTTTAGGGGTATTCGATGGCCTGGACGGATCACGGGCGGACAAGCGCTTCTTAGGCACGGCCCTAGCGGTCGCGAAGCGGTATATAGCAGTGCTATGGTCGCAAAAAAAACCTCCTTCTATGCAGAGGTGGAGACGAGGAGTGGACTGGTGCGGTGCTCAGGAGGAACCCCTCTTTGAGGCCCGGGGGTGTCCTGGTCTCTTTGACAAAATATGGGGCAAATGGTTCAACCTATAATCCGATTGCGGGGTTGAAGGGGATTGACATCATAAATGTTTTATGTTTGTATAGGCCGAAGCTGAACTTTCATCACCTAGTGGCTCTCTGTCTCTCTTGTCGCTCCAAACTGTATCTTCCTACTACTTAAAATGTAAAACCAAGGCTTTGGGTTTTTATTGTGCGTTAAAAATCAATAAAGTTGATTATCAAAAAATATATATATATTATCCTTCTCTGTTATACTGAAGATATACATCATTACATGTCACATCAATTATAGTGTGGTAGGTTCTTTGCCAGGAAGGTAAACATTCTTCCTATGTATTGTGTCATACATTCAAAATGGTCCCTGTATGTCAGACACAGCTAAACAAATATATGATACAGCATTCATTCCTAATGTCTTAAGAAATAATGTAGCTCATGATCTATGTTTAAGCCCTCATCGACTGCTTTCAGTCTCATTATCCATAGGGCTTCTTGTCGCCTCAGTTGTAGTTCCCGGTTTCTGCCCCTCTTATCTTGCTGTACCGTTTCAAGGCCATGAAACTGGAAGCCCTGTGCAGATCTTGCTGTTCGCAAGTCAGAATTTGTAGAGCGAATGGATATTTTTGGTCACCCTGTTTCACTGCCTTGAAATGTTCTGATATCCTCTCTTTTACTGGACTAATTGAGCTGCCCACATATATCCTGTTGCATATTAGAACATAGACCACAATGCGTGTCATGCAATTTATGTTATCCTTAATTTGGTATGTAGGGCTGTTGTTGTAGCTGAATGCTTTTGTATCCTTGGCAATCCTACGCATCGTGCAATGTCCGCATCTGTGAAAACCTCTCATATGTGTCAACCAACTAGTATGTAATTTTTTGCCTGGATAGCTGGGGCTGATGAGAGTTCTAATCGTCATCCCTTTCCGAAATGTGATGTTCGGATGCCTGGTGATGTGTGGTTCAATCTTGGCATCTTCTCTTAGTATGTGCCAGTGTCTATTGGGCACCCAGCTGACTGCACTTATGTTCTTGCCATATATAATAATGGACCTGATGGTATTTGTATATGTGTGATCTCTTGCTCTGCACTCTTTAAGTGTTTCCGGTCTATTTAGTCTTAGTGCTCTGTTGTAAGCTGTTTTAACTGTCTCTGTCATAACCTCATGTCATAAAGATGTTTTCTAAATTCAGTGTCTGAGCTGCAATTTCTTCTTGCCTTGACCATCTCCCCCCATGGGATGGCAGAGAGTTGGTGTTTAGGGTGAGCGCTTGTCACCTGCAGAATTCCGTTGCAGAATGTCTATTTCCTATACATGCAACTCATTAACCAGGAGTCACATGTGTATAGTTCCACATCTAGGAACTGTATCCTTTCATAGTTGCCATTCATAGTAAATGACGTGTTGTATGTGTTAGAATTGAGATAGTTTTTAAACTCCAGCAGATCATCTGTGGTCCCTGTCCAGACCATCAGGATATCATCAATAAATCGGCCCTAGTAGTGGATATAGTCTACCCATTGTGCACCACTAGGGCTCCAGACCTGCTCCTCCGCGAACCACCCCAAAAAAAGGTTAGCATAAGAAGGAGCAAATCTGGAGCCCATTGCAGTCCCGCATATCTGGTGGTACCATTTGTCCTCAAATATAAATTCATTGTTGTCCAATATTAGCCGCATAATCGTCAAAATCATTTCGATGTGTATCAATAGTCCCACAGGTCTCCTGTTCAGAAAGTGTATCACTGCCATAATGCCAAAATCTGGTAGAACATTGGTATACAGACACCAAATCTAGTGTCACCAGCACCATAATGTCATCCCACGCAATGTCACATAACATATTCAAAACATGTTTTGTAGCTCTAATAAATGATGGAAGATTAGAAACAAATGGCTGCAAGAAGGAACAAATTGTGACTGTTTTCAGAAGCTCCACCTACTGACACAATCAGCCTACGGACACAATCAGCCTACGGACACAATCAGCCTACCCGGGGAAAAGAAAGCGTCCTTATGTATTTTGGGAAGGGTATATAAACAGGGACATCTAGGTCTATCAACATCATACCATGCTTTAATCTCCCTGTTTAGTTTGGTGGTGATACCTGGGATCGGGTTGGTATTAAGGGGGATGTAGCACATTCTGTTACTTAGCTGTGAGTATATCTCATTGTTGTAGTCCAATTTGATCATAACCACCACACACCCCCCTTTATCTGCCTCCCTGATGATGAGAGTATCATCTTCCGGTAGGGTCTTGAGTGACAATTTCTCTTGGGATGTTAGATTATTCATGGTTGTCCCTGATCTTCTGTGTGTCGACATCTGTGTTATCAAATCAAGGTCTCCACATACCTTCCTGTAAAAGGTATCACAATTGTTATCTGAAGGGAGATTTGGGGTCCATTTGGTTTTGGCCCACTATTTTTACTGCAAGATGTGTCTATGTCTCTGGGCTGTAACTACCCTTCTTACGTTTGCAACCTCCTCCTCTTCAGTTGTTAATGAGAGGAGTGTGGTAGTGTTAATCACATCCTGTTTAGAGGTTACTATATGGGACAATATCTGTCATAGGCTTCGGGTACATGGTATGTGTTGCAAAGTATTTTTTGAGTTTTAGTCTACCTACAAATTTAAAGACATCAGTTTTAACCAGATCAAAATTCAGATTCACAAATAGACAAAATCCCAAGCCTTTCTTCATGACTTTATTCATTTCAGGTGAGAGTACCTTGTCTGACAGGTTTACAACCATAACATCAGATAATGTAATATCAGAATTATGTGTATCTATTTCCTTCGGGTCCATGCCCTCGCCTGCATCCAAACTCTCTCTTTGGAATGATCCCTTGCTTCTTTTCCTTCTTCTAGTCTTTGTGTTCATGGATCTAGTGTTCGTGTTCCGATTGCCTATTCTTATGCGGCATAGTTCCTCTAAAAACGATTTCTGCTTGTGTTAGATGTACCCTCCGCCGGGTCCAGGATACGCTCATTGTCAATGGAGGGTGCACTGGAGGAACTGTTACTGACAGTATCAGCTACTGCCACGGTTCCTCCACCTGGTTTCTTATTTACCAGATGGTCGAATTTCCTAGCTAAAGTGAACACACTCCCACCTAGAAATTAGTTCTCATCTCTTTTGAGTTGCCTTGCTTTACGCATTTTGATCTCGTCTTGGTGTCTCTGCAGTACAATTTATTTTAATGTCCTAGTTCTTTTGTGTAGAGTCTGGTAGGGTCATCTCCTGTATTTATTTTTCCATGTCCCTGATCTCTTGTTGAAATTTTGCGATCTTTCTCTCTGCATTAACTAATAGAATCTCTATAAAGTTCATTGAGCTGTTCGTTAGATCTTTTTTCTCACTGTAGTAGGGGATCCTCGTCTAAGTCATCATAGGTTGGAAAAATTTGGGCCCTCAAGCCCATAGGGATTCTACTGAGCTTGATGTATTGTTTAAGGGTGATCACATCCAACCACATAGACAGCTCATTCATTTTACGTTTCTCTAGTTTTGTTTTAATTTTCTTTTAGTCCTTCGTTTCTGACAACCCTGTTGAGTACTGAGTTGCCAGTATTAAAATTACAGAATAACTCCTCCGCTATTTACTCTCTATCCAATGTATCCGACATTATCACACTGCAGAATAACAGTAATCACAATCAAAGTGGTGCCACTGCCCAATTTGTATACAAAATAAACACAGGTTGGTGGCTGGGGATAAGAGTGCATACAGTACAGTATAGAGATAGTTCCAAATGTTTAAGTCCAAAGATGCTCTCCAGTGTCCGGTGCTCAAGGAGGAGGAAAACCTACCTGATCTTCCCCTGCTGGAACAGGTCCAAATGTTACAAAATGATGTCTCTGAGCACTCTGAATCAACGTTGAGTTTGTGGTATCAACCGTCTTTTATTTCCACAGTCATATTTCAAATGCAAACACAAGGAGATGATGGACGGAGCGCTGAAACGTTTCAGACACTCACCGCCAGATTCAACCCAGATCTGTGACTGGGGGTGAGTGTCTGAAAAGTTTCAGCGCTCCGTCCATCATCTCCTTGTGTTTGCATATTTCAAATGCACCCTCGTCAACATGTGTTTTGTCCTGCGATGCATATATCACAGCAGACTTCTTCAGGGCTACAATTACAAATGTATATAGTTTTTAGGGAGGAGTCCTTAGGTAAGGTATAGTCAGAAGACCATCACCCGGGTCAAAGTGACCCAAATCATCCTGAGCGCGAAAGATTGATGTGATCCATCATGGTAGATAGCATAAAATGTTTGGAATATAGTAGTTATTACTATCTCCTGAACTATTCTGTCAGTACCCCCAAAATGCCTAACAGGGTAATCTATCCTAATTATTAGTATAAGATATTAGTAAAGAAGAGGGGTAATTCATGGTATGGATATCTGGAGCTAGCCTTTGGTGCCCCATGTCATATAATAGAGTCTCAGTCACTCATACTAGTAACCGGCTAGATATACCATATTAATCCATGAAAATCCCAAGTCAAATATCATGAGAGGAACAGAGTTGTGTCTATGTGTTACGAAAACTGTCCTCCTTACTATCATGTAAATTCTACTTGTGGTTCCTAGAATTACATAGGATCTCCATTTAATAAGGTGCGATAATCCATCAATTGAATTTAGGTAATAAGCAGGTACTTATCTCTTACCTTACTGCGCCTGCCTGTAGTATGTGCTGCTAGAGATTTCACCCATACTCTAGAAGATCGACCTAGAGGCATATTCCACAGGCAGACAATTTTCGTAACACAAGGATACCGAATCGGTGAGCTCTGTTCCTCTCCTATTTGACTTCGGATTTTCATGGACTAATACCCACGGTATGTCTAGCAGGTTACTACTCCGGGTGATTTAGGCACTATTATATAACAAGGGGCACCAAGGGCTAGCTCCAGATATCTATACCACGAATTACCCCTTCTTTACTAATATCTTATAGTAATAATTAGGATAACCCTGTTAGTAATTTTGGGGTACTAAGGGTGGGCGGTGAACTCCGCTCTGCCAGCGGAGTTTTGCCAAAGTTCGGGAAAAAACTCCGACTCCGCGGTGTAGCAGAGTTTGCCCCCACCGCCCACCTGCAGAACCCTGCGATAGTTGCGCAGGTCATGATGGCGACCTTGTGACTGGCCGACAGAGGTCCGAGCTGGCAGCTGAAAGGACACGTCAATTATACACTTAAAGGCCAATCGGAAACCAAGGGAAGGTGAGGTAATGGCACGCTGGACAGCCTCCTGCACAAGCCGCTAATGTGGACGGAATTGTATTCCGAAAATAAGCTTGCTTTATAGGAGATGTTGCTAAAAATGGGCCCAGGCACAGGCCATTAAGTGCCTGAGCGGGAAGGTAAGGCCGGTCGGTGCTGCATGGGCGTCTTCTGCTGCACCAGGCCACGGCTTGCTTGTCCGGGTGGGGCCAGGTGTGGTTCTCTGGCTGCTGCTCTTCGCTGGAAATCAGCAAGTATCACAACCAGGAGCTGAAGGGGTAAAACATCGCAGCGGGACAGACTCTCACCGTAAAGGCATGCTTGTAGGGATGTTAAAATAGGCCATTCTCTCAGCACCAGCTCTCCCTGGCACGCACCTCTCCCAGACCCCCCACTTCCTGCACTAACCTATTATACACTCTTTCCTCTCTCTAGTGAGCCTGCCCTCACTCTCCCAAAAACACTGTCTCTCTTCCACATATACTGCTCTCTCGCTCTTCATTCCCATTAAAGTTATAGACCTTTCCCCAACTCTCTGCACCCTCTCCCTTTCTAGTGAGCCTTCTCACTCTTCAATGACCCTTTCAGAGACGTCTCGCCCCCTCACACAGCACTGTCAGACCTCTGCTCTCTTTTTCCTCCTCTCTGCCTCTCTAGTGAGCCTTCCCTCACTCTTCAATGACCCTCTCAGAGCCATCTCACTCCCTCACACAGCACTGTCAGTCCTCCTCTCTCTGCTTGCTCCTCTCTCTTCCCCACCCTCTGTGCTCTGTCCATGCTGTTGCGGTTCGGCCCTCTCCCATGCCATTGCCAGCCCTGCACCCCCTCCTTCAGTCTGTCCCCTTTTTATCCAGGTGCATATGGGTTCTGTAGACGGCGGCTCAGCTGGCGAGACACTGATACCCCTTCGAGGGCGACCCTGTGCCACCCAGCCTGGCATGTGCCCTTCTGCAGGCACCAGCAGCATCTCCTGCCCGCCTCCCTTGGCAGAGATCAGAGGCAGCTCTACCAGGGAGCAGTCCATGCGGAACTGCACCAGCTTAGTGCGAGCCTCTGACCGGAGGGATGTGCCAGCTGCCCCACCACCGGCAAATAGCAACTGGGCACTTTAAAAAATGTTATATGTTATGTTATATAAATTTCTAACGCGCACAGCTACTCCGAGGAGTGTCCCGGCGCGAGCCTGAGAAGGGTCAAAGTTAGAAACAGAGGACAGAGCTAGAAGAGAAAAGTTTTCAACTTTTTCTTAAAGATCATAGGATCTTTGACGCCCCGTAAGGCCAGTGGCAAAGCATTCCATGCCAACGCAGCTATCCGGGTAAAAGAGCTCCCACCAAGCCTCTGGCGATTAAACCGCGGGGTCTGTGCCAGAAGTTGGGAGGAGGAACGCAGCTGTCTCACCGGAGAATAGAAAGCAATCCTCTTCTGCAGATAGATGGGTCCCAGACCATGGAGGGCTTTATGAGCAATAGATAAAATTTTAAATTTTATTCGCACCTCCACGGGAGCCAATGCAGGGAACGCAGATGAGAACGCACACTGCACCTGCTGGAGAGACCCAGCAGGAGTCTGGCGGCCGAGTTTTGAATCACCTGTAACTTATTCAAAAGGTAACCTGGAATGCCAGCATACAGTGCATTAGCGTAGTCCAAGCGGGAAAGAATTAGAGCACGGACAACAGTTTCCTGTGCAGAATTAGGCAAAAGAGGAAGAAACTTCCTCAAGGTCTTCAGAATGCCAAAGCAAGTGCCGGCCAACTTCTTGATCTGCGATGAGAAAAGCAGGTTCTCATTGAACCAGACCCCAGATTCTTGACGGAGTCTCCTTAAAGCTAGGTAGGGGAAAACCTGGGGGCCATAGCTTCTCTCTGAAGTCGACAGGAAATGTGCCGTACAAAAGGATCTCTGATTTCTCCTCGTTGCACTTAAGCTGTGCCTGAGCAAGCCAGTGAAAGACCGAAGATAGGCAGTGTTGAGCAGGGACAACGGCATCCTCATCCTGACCCCAAGAGAACAGCAGCTGGGTGTCATCAGCATAGGCCATCACCTTAGCCCCTAGAGCCTCCGCGAGATAAACCAGCGGGGTAACATAGATGTTAAAGAGAAGAGGGCTAAGGGATGACCCCTGTGGAACACCCGTAGCCACTGGTTGAGGGACTGAGGCGCACGGTGGGAGCCAGACCTGCTGCGAGCGACCCTCCAAGAAAGACCTGATCCAGCCCCAGACGGTCCCGGATACGCCGATCTCCGAGAGGCGATCAAGGAGCAAGGCATGAGGCACTGTATCGAATGCCGCCGAGAGGTCCAGCATAACCAAAGCTGCCCTCCCGCCGGCATCCAGGCACTCACGAATCGCCTCAGACACCTCCAATAATTCTGACTCTGTGCTATATGTAGCCCGGAAACCCGATTGGGCCGGATGGAGCAGGCCATAGGTTTCAACGTACTCAGTGAGTTGGTTTGTGACCACCTTTTCACAAACCTTAGCCAAGCTAGGCAAAAGCGAGATGGGACGATAATTACCGGGAATCAAAGGATCAAGGGACGGCTTTTTAAGGAGGGGAAGGATTTTTGCCTGTTTCCAAGACGATGGAACGAAGGCGTCCCGCAATGACATATTGATAATCTGATTGACCTCAGGATTGATACAATCTGCGACAGTGGCCAGAAGTCTGGCCGCGCAGGGGTCAGTTGGAGAGCCTGATTTCAAAACCTTCAGGATTTTGAGAGTACTAGGTAAATCTACTGGCAAATAAGATGAAAAATTATGCAATGGATCTACTAAAAGACGGACAAAAGAACAAGGCGTAAGCGCTGGGGCACAAGAAGAGAACGTGGCCTGGATGGCGCAAATTTTGTCCCAAAAAAACTTGGCAAGAGTATTGCACCAGGACTCCGAAACAGGCGAGGAGCACACCAAGGCAGTTGGAGACATAAAGCTTTGCACAATTGAAAAGATTTCTTTTGCATTATTATTGGCCTGGTCAATACGTGATGCAAAGTATCGTCCTTTTGCAGCCGCAATAGCGGCATAGTAGCTTTTTTGTTTAGCTCTAAGGGTGAGTTTCGTCAACGGGCAATAGCCGCTGGCACGCCAGGCCCTCTCCAAAACTTTACACTCATGTTTCAGAGTTTTAAGCTCCGGTAGAAACCAGGGTTTAGAAGGAGAGTCCCTCACTAGCTTCGGCAGGCGCAGTGAAGCCCTATCACCAATAATTGATATTATTGCACTGTGCAGCATGAAACTACAGATTACAATAGAATCAGGCAAGAAAGCACTGCAAGATACAAGTTTAGTTATTTTTATACTCATGCGCTAAGCAGGATCTGAGTCTGATTGAAGGCGAGGCTCAAAACTTGCGTTTCGAGCCTCGCCTTCAATAATCAATGACGCAAGGTACTCCAGGGCAGGCGGGAACCTCCGTGACAGAAGAAAGGGGAGAACGTCACACCCACCTCCACAGTCCATGTCGCAGGGGCAGTTGCAGTCATCCCCATCTCCTCTCTGCAGCAGCAGCAGGCCTCCGAAGTGCAGACCCGCACGAGGCTTGTCCCAGCACGAGGTTACAGAGGGTGATGAACTCGCAGAACAGGCAGGCCAGGATACAGTGCACGCCGCAGTCTTGACGTCATGTGTTTGAAGAGGTATTAAATATCGCAGGCTCGGAGGGAGGTGGCGCGCGCCGTTGCTGGATACACTACCAGGCTGGGAGCATATCAATCGCCTCACGAATCCGCTCAGACTAACTGGCCTAGGGCGGAGCGGAACTCAGCGGAATTCCACTGAGTTTTTATGCAACTAAACGGAATTCCGTGTGGTGCAACTCCCCGAACTCCACCAACCCCTAGTACTGACGGAGTAGTTCAAGAAATAGTAATAACTACTATTTTCCAAACAATATTTCATGCTATTTACCATGATGTATCACTTCAATCTTTTGTGCATAGGGTGAATTGGGTCACTTTGACCCGGTGATGATCTTCTGAATATACTTTACTTAGGGACTCCTCCCTAAAAACTATATACATTTGTACTTGCAGCCCTGAAGTCAGCTGCGATATATGCAGCACAGGACGAAACATGTGTTGGTCAGGGCTATTTGAAACATAACTGCAGAAATAAAAGACTGTTGACGCCCATCACTATATGCCCACCCAATATTATACACTAACACATCCACCATCAGGTGTCAACCCCAGCAACATTATAGGTCCACACACTCACCATCAATGTCATAAGAAGCATCAAAAGACACCCCACCCAAAGTGCATCCTCGCAAAATGCAGTCATCACGCACTATACTGGCCTGATCTTGATCGCTTCACTGCATTCAGCTCCAGTCCCGCTTGGCCTCTGTAAGCAAAAAATGTTAGGCATGCCAGGAGACCCTTCAAGAAAGTGAAGAAACCTTGATTACATCATCAGAGTAAGACATGAGTCCAGCAAGAGAAGAAGAGTGTCGGCATGCCAGGGCAGCGATCTGGTTTCTGCGTCTCCTGACTTGCTGCAATGCGGTGAGTGATCAGCCATTGATGCCAACATTGCAAGCACGACAGGTGTGGCTTCTATTTAAGCCATGCCCATTGTACAAACGCTGCACGCTATTCTGCCTGAAATGCTGCGTTTGGGGTAGCAACTTCTGTGACTTCTGATTTTCCTCGCCTGCTTTACTTACCTGGGAGTCTGTTCCTCGCCCGCTTCATGTGCCTTGGAGGAGTCTATTCCTCACCTGCTTCACTTACCTTGGAGGAGTCTGTTCCTCGCCCGCTTCATTTGCCTTGGAGGAGTCAGTCCATTCTTCCGCTTCAGTCGGAAGGTTTACAACCAGCTGCACTAACCAAAGGCAGTAACGCACTCGCGCCTTTCACGCTTGCTTCTGTAACCAGATAATACTTCCTGAGAACTCCATGTACTGTACACGTCTAAAGGTATAACACAAAGCACTGAATCTCCCTCAATATTTCATTGAAGTCTACGTTCATGAGTATAAATGTCGGGGTAATAAGACTGAAGTCTATAATCTTTGCAGGTTCATTTAATTGTACATTGGTATTTAAAGCTTGTGAATTAACAAGACCTAAGATGGTTCAGTGAATGTGAAGTTAATATTCACTTCATACTATTGGGTATATGTGAAGATGCTTTACAAGAGAACAGCATTCTATTTTTATGGAGAAACAAATAAGTGCATTGTTCTGTGTTTAACTTGGGATAACATATGTCAACCATAAGAAGTATTATGGTGGTTTATGCCTATCAAACGTGTATGTAGGCTGTTCTAGCATATTTGTTATAGTTACAGATTGTACCTACAAGTGGGAACACTCAAACCCTAGGAGTAGAGTTGGTGCCAAGACGTATTGTCACCGTATAAAGACGCTGTTATAGAAGATAACCCCGGTATGTGTTTATGGTTACACTCAAAGTATACTTAGGAAAGAAAAAAACAAATAGAACACCTTCATTTATGTTTCTTCATTTTTTATTAAAGGTACTGAAAGCCATTGTAGCACTTGCAAGAGGGAGGAAGAATCAAAGGCAGGGGATCACACCAAGTATTCATTTAGTTGAAGTGGAAGAGTTTGACACTGGTGATAGATAGTGGTTTGAAATATGCTGGTCCGTTACGTAATAGGTTTGTGTTCTCCTTACAGAAGTATCAAGAAAACAGGAAAGTTCAGCAGTCCTGAAGGGAATTCCAGTGTCCGAAGATTCGCCTGTAGTCTCTCTCTCTTGACATCCCATTCCCCTTTTCCCCCTGGTGCCTCAGGCCTGGCCGAGTCTATTGTTCACCCAGGTGTCCGATACTGGGAAGGGTTTGGGAACTAGCATCTGGACCTTGTCAGTAGGTAGCTTCCCTCGCCGCTCAGCTTCACCTGGTAGCTGCTGCCCACTGACCCTTCCAGGTCTTGAGTTTGAGGCCCTCCTCCACCAGCAGGCACCCGCCTACACCTCATCCCTGTGTGGTCCAGTGGGAAGCATCTCTGCTCTGCTGCTGCTCTGCCCTCTGCTTTGTGCCTTTTCCTCTGATCTCTTTTTTCCTCCTTTCATATTTTCTGTCACTTTCTTTCAGTTTCTGCCCTTTTCTGCTTTTCTGTCACTTTCTGCATTTTTCCACTTTTGCATCTTTTCCTCGCCATGTCTCCGCCGCTGCTCGACCCCGCAGCCCCACCCCCCTCCAGTGCCGCTTTCCTGCTTCCATCTCCCAGCTGTCCAGCCCCCTCACGCTACTTAATGGCAGCTGCTGTGCAGCTGCTCCACTGGCGCACCGTCTGCGCTCGTCTGTGCCTGGATCGCGCCCAACGCCACGGACCCTGGTCCTTGGGCCATCCACCGCTGCGACGCCAACACCCTACATGCCCTCAACCCCGGACACCACTCTACCTGCCACCTTGCATCACCGAAGAACACCCAAGGCCTGTTCACCTGCCACACCTGCAACTGCACCTTCGTCGGCCTCCGCACACCAGACCTACCGACCCCATGACCCTCAAGAACCGGACCCAAGAACCTCAGATGTATCCTACTCAAAACACGCTCCCTCAAAAGACAGGCCGTGGAGATCTGGGACCTGCTCGACTCCACCTCCTCCGACGTCGCCTTCTTCACAGAAACTTGAATGAACTCCAGCTCAGCCCCGGACATCGAAACCGCCATCCCCAACGGTTATATAAACATCCACAAGGACTGCATTAACCAACCAGGAGGAGGCATCACCATTGTACACAAAGACACCCTCCGCCTCACAACCAGCTCTGATGATTACTCACCCAACATGGAGCACCACCACTTCCAGATCCAGACCAACCCAAACGCCACCCTCCACGGCACCCTCGTCTACAGACTTCTCGGACCCCGCTCCCCCCTTCAGCGACGCCATAGCTGACTTCATCGCTCACCACACTCTCGCCACAACAGACAACATCCTCCTCCGCGACCTCAATTTCCACCTGGACAACCTCGAAGACCACAACACCTCATCCCTAATGGAGAACCTCACCACCATCGGACTCAAAGAACAAGTTACTTACCTTCGGTAACGCTTTTTCTGGTGGACACAGTATCTGCCTGTGGATTCCTCACTTTTTGAATTATCCCAATGCGCAGCATTCCACTGAAACTTTTCTCCTTAGCTCTTCCTCGTCAATGAGGGATACATTTATTTATGTTTTAGCATAAACACCATATGAATTTCATCACTGTCATCAGATGTTGATTATCCTTTTAGCCTGTAGATGGCAGTGTCCCACCAAATACAAGTATTTGTCTTATTCTGTAGTGTATCTTTTTTTAGGTTTCACCTACCCGAAAGCATAACCTGTTTAGTTGAAAAGGGCCTATTGTGGGCTTACAAAGAATTTACAGGGGCTTACACCCCCTTCCCATTGCTTACCATTGGTTGGCTTTATTGTCACTATCATTTGCTTGCTTCTTATTTAATGAACTTTTCTCATATTGTTCCCTCTTGTGTTTGTCCCTCCCCTGGAGCATAGCCTCTTTACCATCCTTTGGCGGACCTGTATCTTTCCACTGCTTACTTTTAGGGAATTCGATTTTTCTTTTTGCCGTAAAAGTGCATGTGTTTTCCAGCTCTCTCCCTCGTGTGCTTCCCATCAAATATCCGCTCTGTGCTCTATGCTGCTGTCTCCCTTGCTACAAGCTCTCTCGCTTGTGCTTCTCCCCACCAAACTCTCAACCATCTGCGCCCTATTTTGCTTTCTAGCGCGTGTGCTTCTCCTTGCACATCGAGTTTCTTTCCATCGCATGCTCCTAAGTTGCTCAGCAACCGTGCATTTTTTAAAAATATATATATTTTTCATTTATTTTTTGGGAGGACCAAGCAGCAAATTGGTGCTGGCTCCCAGACTTAAAAAAACAAAAAAATGTTGTGCTACTAAATTTCATTTTCTTTTTATTTACATACCCATGTCAGGATCCGAAATATAAAAAGGCACCCATGTCATTTTATAGGAGAGCGAATGCATGACACATACACACCTCTCACCATGCGTGCATACACCTAAAAAATGCTGCTCTTACTGCAGCCGCCTCAATGTGCTTTTTTTTTGTATTTTGACCATGCTGCTGAATCGGCTTTTGGCCCAGCCTTTTGGCAAATCTAAATATTGTGTCTCAAACCGTCCCCATTTTCTGCGCTCTTTGGATTATTAACTTGCCCCAGCTCCCATTACTATCCAATAATATACTTAAATAATTAAAAGTAAGCGGTTTCACGATGGGTCTTCCATCCATAAAAAATGTTTTGGACTTAATATTTTTAGGGCCACATGACATTATAAAATACTTTTGCTGGTTCACCTTAAGTCTAAGACTGTACATAAAATTGTTAAAACCATTTAAAAGGTTCTGGAGGCCATTTGCCGTCTCAGTTAGGAGAACCGCATTGTCTGCATACAGCAGTACAGGGACTGCCTGAGAGCCAATTCTGGGAACATCTTTACTATATAATTTCAGTGCTGAAACCAAAGAATTTATATAAAAGAGGAAGGGGGCTAAAATGCAGCCTTGCCTGACCCCTCTCAAGACCTTTATCGGGGATGTGTAATCTCTGGTTTGTGTATATCGCACTCTAGGTGTGGTGTCCCAATGTAAACGCTTGATGAGGTCAAGTAGAGGGGGGTCAATTCTAGCCTGTTCCATCAGATCCCACAACAAAACCATATCTACAAGGTCAAAGGCACAGGAGAGGTCCATATAAGCTATATGTATAGTCCCCCTTCTGGCCTTGACATATTTACTAACAATCAATGTTAGATTGAGGGTTTGTTCTACAGTTCTCCGTCCTGGCCGAAAGCCAAATTGAACTGAGAAAAAGAAGGAGTTGCTCTCTGCCCAGGTTTCCAATTTTGTTAAAATAACACGGCCTAAAATGTTTGTCATTGAATCTATCAAGGATATTGGCTGGTAACATGAGGGTAAATTCCGATTGCCCTTTTTAAAAATGGGTACTAATATGGACCCTATCCAAGAGATAATTGGGCCTCCCTTCACTGCCGCCCTCAGCACACTGCTGACCAATGGGGCCCAAAACTCAATATTAGATTTAAACAAGTTAATTGGTACCCCATCAGGTCCGGGGGCCTTCCGATTTGCAGCAGTCATAATAGCTTCAGTTACAGAAGATATATCTATGAGGGCTGCTATCCATACATCATTTACAGTATAAAGGCCCAGACTAATGGCCTTACTATATTGTCTGTCCAATTTATCTGGATTAAAAACTAGGGAATAATGATTTACCCAGTCTTGCTCAAGGATGTGACAATCAATCTCCGAGGATGAATTATCTTGGAAAAGAGCTGATTGACCACATCCCAAAATAGTCTTCAGTCATTCAACTGTGCTGCTCTATTTAGGCCTTCACAGGCATGCGTCTTAATAAGTTTTTTCTTTGAAGTAATGCCTGCTTATACTAAAGTCTGGCTTCTCTGATTTCCCGAACATTCCAAAGGATGGCATTTATGGCCGCCATCAACATCTTGAGTGCAGCAGTGCACTCGTGACTAAACCATGAATGGCCAGTGCGCTCTTTGGGAGTTTTGTTTTTTTTAGAGATGAGCGCACTAGAGACTGCTCTACTAATCCCCTGAAAACTGTCCAGAATTTTCTCGGGTCATCTTCTGCAGAAAGGCAGCCCAAAACCGCGCCTGAATTTGCAGTAATTAAATCCTCAAGGAACTTTTTTAGGTCAAGAGAGGCCCACCTTATGCGTACTCCCTTATTTGCTGAGTAGTTGACTTGAGGTATAATCTTAACAGGTGAATAGGCCTGCAAGGAAATTTCGAACTTTAAGTGGATAGGATTATGATCACTATAGGGTAATGATTGTACCTCATAACCATCAAGGTACTGCTCTACATCTCCTGATAAGACAAAGTCTATGACGCTGCCCTTCCCCCTTCCTGTGAATGTGGGTAGGTTTTTTTTCCCGCTATCCTGGAAATCAGATGAGAAGGTTATGTTGTGGGATAAGATTAAATGATTTAGGGATTCTCCGTAGTTTGAATGAACAAAATGGCTTGTGTCTTCACCTTGAACATTAACAAGTCCACATATAAGTTTCCCATCCAACTGGCATTTAGAAATATTAAAATCCCCACGCCCATATAATTGAGATGCGGGCCTGTGTTTTATTTGCAAATTCATGATTAGTTCCCCCAATTCATCAATAATGCCTGTTGGGTGGACTGAGAAAAACTTCAAATAAAAATTGATTCAAAGAATATTGAACTGTTTTGATGAATAAAGACGTAAAATTTGGGAACACGGCCCAGAGGGTAAAACGTTCATTTCTAAATTTCTAATCGTACATGGCACAAAAGTAACCAGGCCCCCTTTCCCTCTGCTGGCGACAGATGGAGATGCACCGTACAAAACGAGTTATACCCATTAATGACTACTGTGTCAAAGGCCTATGTCTCCTGACGACAGATCAAATCGAATTTGCTGACAGAAGACAACCAGACCTCAATTTGCAGTTTTTAACTGATCCCTGAAACATTCTAAGATAGCAAAGATATACTTTGGACACCCCCAGTATTACTTGGCAAAATGACTGATGTTTCAAGCCATTGCACTACGTGTATTTTCAGCTCAGGGTTACTTGTTCTGGGGGGTGATATATCCGTGTTCTGGACTTTTTTTCCTGTGAGGAGTCAATCGTTTTTATCCATGCCAGAAAGGGGCATAAACCTGTTGCTGAGTGGTAAGGCATAATTTGGCCAGGATATGTTACAGGGATAATGGTTACCTGTGAACTTGTAATTCTTTGGGGCAACTGGTTGAAAATGCCTGTAAAAGTAACCTAGCTGCAGTAACTTCATAAAACTGGGTTTCATCCTGCCATCTCTCACTAGGGCCAAAACGTCTCCAGCAACCTTTGGGTTACGCACATTTATGATGACAAGCATGTCACTTTCCCCTCCTCCTCTCTCTTTACTCTCTCCTCTTGTATCTCTCCACCCTCTTTCTTCACCGAGTCTATCTCTCGCTCACTTCCCTACATCACATTGAAGGAGCAAGGACTTGTACATGAGACTTGCTCGGAAGCAAACTTCTCATTTAACTCACTAACGAATTACTAACAACGTGTTTTGTGATTAATAATACGCATTTCCTTTACACACGGGAGAAAATGAAGCTTGCCTATGTGTTTACTAACTGCAATAACATGAACGTAGGACTAAGACGCATTCTAACACGGGATCTTTACTGCGCATGCGTCTACTACATCTACGTAGTATGACCTGCTGACGCTTGGAGGGAAATTCTGGCGCTTGCGCAAAGAACTATAAAATGGCCGCTTGAAAGCTCACATGCATGGCACCTGCTTGCAGAAATTAGAAAATAAGTTTTATACTAACGCAAATGCAGAAAGGGAAATAATAAATGGTATGGGCTAGAGTAGAGGTTGTGGTATACAGTGAAATCATTTATTTTTGAGAATAACATTTTCTCTTTTGACTTTATTATTAGTGCGTATTTGGGCCTGTCAAATTTGTCTGAGTCGAGCAGACTGACGTTGCGCGACGCATGCGCCCTGATGTGGAAATTTGAAAGGATGACTAAGGACTTGTCACGCATCCAAGGTCGGCGAAGATGTGCCCTGTGAACATGAGGGTAAAGAGTTCATATGAAGGAACTGTATTCAAGAAATCGTTACATTTGTATTAATAACGTTTAAAGTTGTATGGGAAAGGAAGGGCGGAATAAAAGTTTGAGGGGAGGAGTTGGAAACAATGGATTAAAGAAATAAATGAAATATAAGCATGGTGTGATGATCATCCCCCCCCTCGCCTGTCCAATCAGAAGTTAGTATTTTGTAAGATTGAAACATTAATGGGTGGTACATGGTAAAAGAAAGGTATAATTGAGGTAGTTTACTTAGTTAGCTAGCGAAGCAGCGGAGAGCGCGCAGAGAGCTAAGCTTGTTGGGAGTGGAAGCTGCAGAACCAATTCGGAGCTTGGGATGCTGTCGGTGATGGGGGTGGTGCTGATGCTCTGAAATGCTGATGAAGAAATCGAATGCAGAACCATCTACTTAATTTGGGTGGGTTAGAAAGAAGATCGCGGAAGAACCACGAGGAGGAAGAGAGTGTCAGAGAGGGGTGCGCTGCAGTCGTCAGTATCTAGAGAGGTAAAGTATCCTGTCCTGATTCCTGTCCTGAAGCATTTGTCTCCTGATCTGTCCTGGGGACCCTTACCAGCCCTTTGGCCAGGGAGTTGGTCTTCACACCATACTTGGTAACTATAGATTCATCGTCTTGATAAATGCTCTTTTCTCTCTATCCTCT
This sequence comes from Calotriton arnoldi, assembly GCA_963921515.1. Lineage (NCBI taxonomy): Eukaryota > Metazoa > Chordata > Amphibia > Caudata > Salamandridae > Calotriton > Calotriton arnoldi. The sequence continues at coordinate 78,427 of CAWUFW010018543.1, forward strand.
TCTTTCTGAGCATAGTTATTGTGTGAATCTGAATTATTATATCTATTGAAATCTTGATTGAATTTGGCACGGTTGAGAATGAGGGTGTTTGTACTGAAACATTTTTGAGATGGTTCACAACCGATTAATTTAGATAAAGATGTTAAAATGTTATCGAGTCCGTGATTATTTTAATCAAGAAATGTTTAATCAAGTCATGTTAATTATCACCATCAACTAGCTTTACCTAACTGGTCCATTGACCAGAGGAAAGAACTATTCTATTAGAGAAAGGTTTAGTTAAAGGAGTAATAACTAGATCTTGAGGTATGAAAATTATTATAAAACTAAAGAGTTCCAGCGGTCTACTTGCTGTTTAGTGTGAGAGAGTTATATGGGCCCAGGTGAGTATATGGTAGTGGAGAATCTGTTGCTAGTACGCCGCTGGATCAGTTTTCTGGTAGCAGAGCTATGGTTGTTAGTAACTAGTTTGGTGATAAGTATAGATTATTGATTTTTGATTTATGTTTTAACAAAAAGAGTTAGTGTCCTGTGTTTATGTCGTCTGGAAAATTCCCGGGGAATGAATAGCAGGTGGCGATAGAAACCACACTGCAGTGAGGTTACTCGTCTGTTGGAATAACACTGAGAAGCTAGGTAGGGCTGGCAGTGTTAAAATAGGGACTACTTTCTGTATAAAAGTGAGAGTGGTTGATAGCAAAGAGTTCGCTAGTGAAACTTTAGGCGTTATATCACCTAGTAAGGGTAACCCTGAAGGAGTAGCAGGTTTTTATAGCTAGATTGACAGCAAAAGGAGTTCGCTAGTGAAACATCGGTCTCATATTTCCCTTACGGGTGACACCGGAGGAGTAGCAGGTTCTCTGGAGCTTAGGTGAAGAGTAAGCGGAAGGTTTTACTCGCAGTGAAAAGAAATAAACTATCCTTTGATTTAGTGGAACAGACAGAGTAGCGAATGTTTTTACGTTGTTAATAACAAAGAAATTTAAAGAGAAATTCGAGAAATAAAGTTTTGTATTACCTTGTAAAGGGAGGGTCAGTTGCCGGAGTGGTACAGACGTCACGAAAAGCCGCGCTGGGATTGGTAGATACAGCGGGCGTGTGACAGGAGGAGCTTTGTAAAGGAGGGGTGAGAAATCGCCGGAGTGGTACTGACGTCACAGAGAGCCGCGCTGGGATTGGTAGACACAGCGGGTGTGTGACAGGAGCAGCCTTGTAAAGGAGGGGTCAGTAGTAAGGAGTAGAACTGACGTCAGGAAAAGGCTGCGCTGGCATTGGTCAGAGTACGAGTGTGAGCCTGATTTGATTGAATAGTCAGTTAGAAGCCGCGCTAGAATTGAAGAGAAGATTGTATGCAGGATTTTGATTTGACAGTAAGTGCAAGACGTACAGGAAGGAAATTTCAAGGGTTTGCGGAATACAATTTCCTTCACCGATCCTCAAGAATGTATGGAGAGAAAAGAAAAATGTCATTTTTTAAGAAAATAAAAAATTTCTTTGTGAAGGATAAGCCTGTGTTGACTAGGGAGGGAATTCCTATTCCGCCACCGAAGACACCAGCATCTTTTATGATGATGAGAGAGGATATCATACTTGGGTGTGGTTGGAAAACTGGATAGAGTACACGAAGGATGATGGGGTGTTAGCATTTCCTAAGGATCGTACGTTTAATGGGAGGATTCTTCAGAATTTAAGATTGAAAATGAATGAATTAGAACCTAGACCTAGGCTTTGGAAGAATGGGAGACTGAGTCATATGAACGAGAAAAATGCAGAGGTGGAAGATATAGAGGATTCTTTCCGAGACACTTGCATGAGTCACGAGAAGGGCAGATGAAACAGTGGAGGGGGGCTATGGTATCAGAAGGGTTATATCCAGTATTGATGGCTGAGGAACAATCTGGAGGAAAGTGTAAGGAGAAAACAAAACATTTGAACACAGCAGGATATGGTGAATCAGATGATGAGTTACTGGAGGATATTTTAATTAAAAATCCACCACCGTATCAAGAAGCAGCTAGTAAGGTTGTCCCAAGTGCGCCAGTAATGGGGATACCATTAACTCCACAGATTTTACATGAGACATCATACAACAGAGTGTTGCAAGATAATGAAAGAGAAGCTTTGAATAAAACTAGGGAAGAACTAGTTCAAAAGATAAGTCAACTGAATTTAAATACTGAAGCTTTGACAGTACCAGTGACCATTGGTCTAGTAATCCCATTATATGGGGGTAATAAGATTTGCCAGTAACCACAACTTGTGACAGTTCCATTAAGTAGTCCTAGAAAAGAGATAATAATCACAGATGATCAGGTTAGCGAAAGTGAGTCAGTTATTTCATTAATGGATCTCCCTATTGTAGAACCTCATACGGAAACCCCAAAGAGAGTTACGCCTATGAATTTGAGAGACAGAAGGCCTTTGGTTCCGGATGGAACTGCAGGCACAACAGTGGTCACCTCTGAAGAAATAGAAAGGTGGGCTCAGGAAAGAGATAATCAGAACCCAACACCAAAGATTTTAGATATCAGCAGATTGAAAGTGGAATTGGAAGAGATGATGACAGGATGTGTGGGTACCGAAAGATTAAACGTTTACAATGATGAGGAATTATTGTTTTTATGTAAGAGTATAACTAGGAGAGCAAGAATATTTCATGAGAGACTAACTGAAGTTGCTTCAGAAATTGGAATAGACATAGGGAAATCAAAGTTGTTACAGAAACCCTATCGAGTGGATTTTACTGATAAATTTAGAAAGTGTAAATGCTTCGGGAAAAAGGCTACAGATAAAAGAATTGATGAACATTTTGCGAAAGTGGGGAGACATTGATAAATGAAGAATTAGATGGATAAGAAAGAAAGAGGAAGTGCAAGCGAGAGAAGCTGCATTTCCAGTAAGAGAATCAAGCAAAGTGGAAAAATTGTGTCCAATGAGAGAGGTTCCAGGAGGTGGATATGTTCATGTTCCTTGGAGTAGACAAGATATTTTGTCATTTACAAATGATTTTCCAAAACTGAGAGAAAAACCAGTTGAGTGGTACAAACAGGTAGAGAGGTTTGTGAAGGTTTCAAAGGTGTTATTGAAAGACTTGGATGGTCTATTTGATATAGTGGTACCTGCTGATTTATGGACAGAATGTAAGATCACAATTGATTGGCCTAATGAGGAGTATCCTAGAGATGCGAAAACAGGAGCACCTTCGGAAGAGGTGATGAAAAAGTATCACCAAGTGATTACGTATTTGAAAGGGAAAATCCCTCCTAAAGAAACAGATTGTGTAAAAATAGATAGAACAACTCAGGAACCAAATGAATCTGTACATGCGTACTATGAACGGTTGTTGCAGGTGTTTAAGCAGTATAGTGGTTTTGAGAATATTGGTGACAAAAATATGGGACATTTTGTGTATCGGTTTGTATATGGTTTGAAACCAGAAATCAGTCAGATGATACAGCAGCACATGTTGTGTTGGCAAAGCAAGACAGTGGATGAGATTCTAAAATACGCGAAATATTGCGGAGATGACATTGAGGCCAGGCGTAGGAAGTTAAAGGAGAAAATGATGTGGGCACAAGTAAAATTGGCAGAGCAGCAAGAAGAGAAAGCAAGTGACCAAAATAATAATCAAGTGAAAGAACATAGTCAGAATAATCAAGGAACGAATGGTAACAAATTTAAGGGGCGAATGGACAGAGAAGAAGCGAAAAAGAAGTTTCCTTGTCATGCGTGCGGAAAGCTTGGACATTGGAAGAACGAGTGTAAGAGTATTCAGAATAATAAGAATAATAATTGGCCAAATCAAAATGTAATCCCACAGATGCAGAATGAAGTACTTATGAATCAGCAGCAACAGGTAGTTACTCCACAATATCAGGTGCCACCAGCTCCTATGCCAAATTTTGTGAACCATCAAAGTTTCAGTGCGAACATCAGATTTCAAGGAGAAAGTGGTAAGAATAATAGAACAATTGCACAATATTTTTTACAGAATGATGAAGAACATTCAGATACCGCACAATGACGGTGCCTGAGGGGGAGGAAGAGGAGTGCGTGCTTGGCGCATCCTTGCCGGTAGATCAGTCAGGTCCATTCGTTGATGGGAGAGTAGAAGGTAAAGACATTACTTTCCTATTGGATACTGGTGCTACCAGGTCTACTGTGAGAACAGCAGACATCCCAAACCTACCCCTCTCGGGAGAGACAATCCAAGTTGTAGGCGTATCTAACCAACAGATTAGAACCCCTATCACAAAGCCAATGGAGGTGCACATTGGAAACTTCAAAGAAATGCATCGATTTGTAGTTTGCGATTCCAGTCCAGTAAATCTGTTAGGAAGAGATCTTTTGTGCAAGATGAATTGCACGATCTATTGTACACCGGATGGTGTTGCTTTCCAAACCCCGATGAGGATGTTGTCTATAAGATGATGCTGGCCAAACAGGGAATAGAAGTAGATGAAATGTTTTCATTAATAACCGAGAATGAATTGCCAGAAGAGTTAAGAACGACAGTTAATCCAGAAGTGTGGGATTTTACAGGAAAAGACATTGGGCTAATGACAAATATAGACCCAGTTAAAGTGACAGTGAAAGAAGGTGCAGTGTATCCAAATACCCGACAGTACAAAATGAGTCCAGAAGTAAAAGCAGGAATTATTCCAGAAATTGAACGAATGGTTAAACAAGGTATTTTAAAAGAGGTGATGGGTAGTCCCTGTAATTCACCAATAATGGGACTGAAAAAGCCTAGCGGAAAATACAGAATAGTGCAAGACCTACGGAAAATAAATAAAATTGTAATTCCCTGTTGTCCAATTGTGCCAAATCCAGCAGTGATCCTTTATCAGATACCGTGGAATGCAGGATGGTTTACAGTAATTGATTTATGTCAAGCGTTCTTTTCTATTCCTTTGCACCCAGACAGCCAGTATCTTTTTACGTTTAAGTTTGAAGATCGTATTTATGCATGGTGTCGTGTTCCACAAGGGTACACAGAGAGTCCTTCAATTTTTAATCAGATTTTGAAAAAGTGGTTGGAATCGTTGATCATGCCTGGAAATTCTGTTCTGGTTCAGTACATTGATGACCTATTGGTGGCATCAAAAACACGAGAAGATTGTGTCGCAGATACAATTGCATTACTGAACCATTTGGCTGAAAGAGGACACAAGGTGTCTCCAGAAAAGTTACAGTTCTGTCGACAAGAAGTAAGATATTTAGGGCATAAAATAGAAAGAGGAGTTAGAAAAGTGACACCGGAAAGAATAAAAATAATCAAAGAAATGCAATTGCCACAGACTCAGAGAGAAATGAGAATGTTTCTGGGAGTGGTTGGATATTGTAGGCAATGGATTAATGGTTTTTCTATGCTAGCAAAGCCATTAATACAAATGATCCGGAAGCGAGCAAAAGATCCAATTGATTGGAATGATGACTGCCTAGAGGCATTTGTGAGACTGAGAAATTGTTAGTGTGAGGCTCCTGCTTTGGGCATGCCTGATTATTCAAAAGACTTTGCTTTGTTCTGTTGTGAAAGAGAAAATTGTGCACTTTCAGTCTTAACACAGAGACATGGATTGAGTCGACGTCCAGTGGCATATTTTTCAGCCACATTGGACCCAGTAGCTTCAGCATTGCCTGGCTGCTTAAAAGCAGTAGCTGCTACTTGAATGAGTCTAGAGCAAAGTGAGTCGATAGTGATGGGACATCCGGTAAAAGTCTTTGTTCCACACTCAGTTGAGATTCTTTTGACAAGAACAAGAACACAGCACCTCACCCCTAGTCGTTTGACAAAGTACGAAAGAGTGATTTTGGGAGCTGAGAATGTGACTGTAATAAGATGTACGATTCTAAACCCAGCCACTCTATTGCCAAACCCCTACGATGAAGAAGTGAAAGATGAAAGTGATCATGATTGTTTGGACGTGACTGAGTTATGCACGAAGCCCCGCCCAGACATAAGAGAGACACCTTTGAAAGAGGCTGATCATGAGTTATTTGTAGACGGCTCCTGCCTTAGGACACAAGAAGGAGGTTTAAGTGCTGCATATGCTGTTTGTAAAATTTCTGGGGTAATTGAAGCATCCTGTTTACCTGGGGTCAAGTCTGCACAAGTAGCTGAATTAGTCGCCTTAACGATGGCATGTAAAAAGGGGAAAAATTGGAGAGTAACCATATTTACGGACAGCCAATATGGGTTCGGGATTGTGCATGACTTTGGCCAGCTTTGGATGCAAAGGGGATTTCTGACTTCCTCAGGATGTCCTATCAGAAACAGCAAAAATGTGAAAGATTTATTGGAAGCATTACAATTGCCAAAAGAGATAGCAGTTGTAAAATGCGCTGCACATCAGTCAGGAAATGACTATGTGACTGCTGGCAATAACTATGCTGACCAAGTGGCGAAATACTGTGCTAAAAATGCAGTAGCCATAAACAGAAAAATTGAAACGGGTGAAACCAGATGCCAACTTATGTACTTCTCAGTACCAGAAACTTGGGATGAGATTAGACAATTGCAGGAAGAAGTTGAGGAAAAGGAAAAAGAAATCTGGATAAAGGCAGCCTGTACAAATTGACCACATGATGAGGTATGGGTGTATTTAGATGGAAGACCAGTCATGCCAGATTGTTTGCTTTCAGAAATGGCGAGAGTGTACCACGGAGCAACACACATAGGGAGAGATTCAATGATCAGGCTATTCAGACAGAGTTGGTATAATCCGAAGTTCAGGGTAGTCGCAGAGAGCCTTTGCCAAAGATGCTTAACCTGTCAACAGCAGAACCCAGGTAGAAAGACAGTGGTAAGCTGGGGAAAGATCGGAAAGGCAGAAGGACCCTTCACCACATTAGTTAGATTTTATTGAATTACCCCCATGCAATGGACTGAAATACGTACTTGTCATAGTATGCCTTTTCTCGAGATGGGTGTAAGCCTATCCAACTCGAAGAAATGACAGTCTTACAGTTGCAAAATTGTTGTTGGGGGAGTTAGTGCCAAGATTTGGTTTTCCGATCACTTTGGAATCAGATAGAGGCCCTCATTTTAATAATGAGATAATTCGATTAATCTGTGCTGCGTTTAACATTGAACAAAAACTGCACTGTGCTTACCGTCCAGAGGCTTCTGGAGTTGTTGAGCAAATGAATGGCACAATAAAGTCAAGATTGGGAAAGGTGTGTGCATCCACAAAGCTGAAATGGCCAGATGCATTACCTCTTGTATTGATGGGTCTCAGAAGCATTCCAGACAGAAAAACAGGAATGAGCCCACATGAAATTCTCATGGGAAGAGCTATGAGACAGGCATTTATTCCTGGAAATAAGCTAATGGGTATAACGGATGATCTGGTATTGGACTATTGCAAAGGATTGGCTGAAATGATGCGTTCTATCTCTCACCAGGTTGGAGAAGACGCAGTTGAAAGACAGCCAGACCAAGCGCATGATTTGAATCCTGGAGATTGGGTGCTGGTAAAGAAACATGCAAGAAAGTCGTGCCTAGCACCAAGGTGGGATAAACCGCGGCAAGTCATACTAGTCACTACCACAGCAGTGAAGTGTGCAGGTTTGCCCAATTGGATTCATGCCAGCCATACCAGAAGAGTTCCGAACCCATCAGATCAACAAGAGCCACCACTGACTGAGCAAGCTGAAGCGTCAGGAGTTGTAAACTGTGAAATTGAAGAATCTAGAGTGATAGATTCTGAAAGACAACCATATGACGAACAGCCAGATATAAGTCAGGAAGAATGGGTCCCAGTGATTGAAATAATTGATGATGCTATTGAAACCAGAAGAAGAACAGAACTGAAAAGACAAGAAAGTAGTCTGGAAGAGACAGGGGAAGAAGAACACACTCAGGTGAGAATAAAAAGAGACACAAACAAACCTGAGGAGGGAAAAATAGAAGAACAAGTTCAGGCAGAAGAAGAAAGGTTTGAACTAAGACCTGAACAGGGTCAGATAGAATTAGAAGAACAAGCTCAGGAAGAAGTAGAACAAAATACAGTAGAACCTGAGCAGGAGGAAGCAAAAGAAGGTACAAGCACAGAAAACAGAGAAACAGAACAAATTGTGCCCAGAATAAATGAAATAAAAAGAACTTTACAAAGAGATAAAGAAGGTGAAAACGCAGTACAAATCAAAAGAGTCAGAAAGGAGACAATTGGCCAACTGGAGTAAAGAAACTAAAATATCATCTGAGAAAATCTGAAAAGAAACCAGAGCAAGTGAACAAAATCACAAGTCAAACAAGACCTAAACAAAACTTAGCAAAAATAACTCGAAGAAGTCCAAGATTAAGAAACTTAAACAGGAGATACAAGGCTCCAGAGTGGACATACGTGATTCTCGAGGAATTTGAGTCCCTGGATCTGTCTGATGAGACAGAAGAGGTCCATATTGCACAAATTGATGAAAGCAAATTGAAACCTCCTTAAGAACAAAAAGAAAGGCTAAGACTGAAAAAGAAAAGATAAGAGAAAAGAGATTTTCTCAGGAACAAAATGGCAGATGTTGAAGTTATCGGAAAACCAAAATGTGGATTAAAAAGAAAGTGTTTTTAGATTTTGTTTTTGTAGTATTTTATTAGCAGCATTAGGATGGTTATTCCTAACAGTAGGAGTACCTTTAATAATGAAAACAAGTGATAAGAATAATACAGATACTAATGTTAAGGTAGACAGAATAAGAGAAACTAAATTAGAAATAGGGGTAGAAGATGAAGCAAACTATCATAATGAGTCAGACTATAATACGTCCTCTAATGTGTTTATTAAATTGTTATTTCAGTATGTTAACACTATGGAAATTAACAACTGTTATGTATGCATGAAGTTACCCTCCTCAGTATCAGAAGGGATTACGTATCACCATATACCTTTAACTTATGGTGTGTCATGTAGTATTTTATCAAGTTTATTTTATGCAACAGGGAGACTTCAGTATTTTTATTCTAATTTAGATGTAGTATTTTATGAACTACCTATTAGAAAGAATATGAATCCAGTAGCTAGTAGTAAAAAACGCACAGGTTATGGGTGAATTTTTCTTAACAATGAGTTCCATAGATTTAGTTCAGGCACGAAAAGATAATCTAACATATACATTAAGAAAAGAAGAAAAAGATTTTTTGAGTTTAGTAGAAGAAAGGAGACAGGATTTAATGAGGAAGGCAACTGCACAGAAAACCCATGTACCTCCATGGGTTGGGAAGGAGGGAATCTATGCAAGTCGCAAGGCTCATGCTGCGATGTCCCTGGACTTTGTGAAAAGGGGAAAATTCTGCCTCCATAGATTAAAGACAGATTATAACAATAATTACATTGATTCCAGTGAATGTGAACATAACTTCCTAATATTAGGAGGATGGGGACTAAAAGGGGGAACTGATCCTGTATTTCCAGGAGTGTATTATGTTTGTGGAAGAAATGCCTATTATAGGTTACCTGCAAGATGGTACGGAAGCTGTTATTTTGGAATAGTTTTTCCAAAGATTTATCACGTGGATAAAATCAGTGGAACCAATGGAAATTCTAATGGACTAACACGTAAAAGAAGAGCTAGTTTTTCTGAAATTGTAGGAGATATTTTTAGTGCACTGATACCCTCAGTTGGAGTCATTTTAAATTCACAGAAAATTTGTAAGTTATCAACCATAGTTGATCGTCTTTCTACAGATACTGCAGGAGGATTCTTAATAATTAACACAGAAATGGTTGCAATTAGATCTATGGTTTTACAGAACCGTCTTGCTCTTGATATATTGTTAGCAAAAGAAGGTAGAGTCTGCGGCATGTTGAAAGTTCAACATTGCTGCACTTATATTCCGGACAAGAGCAGAGAAATTAAAGGATACATTGAGAACATTACGGGAATGCATAATGATTTGACCCAACTGGAGGTTGACAGTGTGTGGGGGAAGACTAACAAAAAGTATAACATCCATAGGGAAATGGTTTGTTGATTTTGGGAAAAGTTTTCTAGGTCAAATAATAATACCATTAGTTATGATAATAATGGTAGTGATGTTAGTAATAATTACATATAAATGTTGTAGAAAAGGTACGAAAGAAAGGGTACACTTGGAGAGAAAAGGGAAGGGACAGACACGAAAGAGAAAATATGATGAAATACGTTTGGAAGAAATGAAAGGCAGGTTATATAAGAAGATGCGAGATTTAGAAGAAAACAAAATTGTTGATGGGAATTGGGAGGAAAAATAGCGAAAACTGAGAAGTGTCAAAGTTGGTATCTGGGATGGATGGGTAATTTTGTGATGGCTTAATATGCCATCAGAGAGGGGATTGATGGAGCAACGACTCAGTTCTCTCTTGTTATCAGCCACTGTAACTCATTCATTTATCATTTTAAGGACTCTACATAACCCTTAAATGCACAATTGGTTGAATCTGAGCACTTTTACTCTTATCTGTTTTTCGTATTTCTTACGTTTCATTCTATTTTGTTCACTTCGGGTGACAGCACTCACTAGACGTTGCCTTTGTAAATTGTAGATCCGGCAACTCTAACTATATTGTCCAGCACGAGACATGGTGGCAGTACAAAGTAGATCATCACAAAGTGTTTATTATAAAACTCAGTGTGTTTTAGGATAGTGTTTTATGTCAATTTTATTCATTTTTTAGGACAAAGTTGTGGCTTTCCTGATGAAAGAGCACAGAGCTCCGAAACGCGCATTGAAGACCCATCATATAGCCACTATGTTGCCATCCTGTCACTGTTAGGATTTCAGCATTATGTCCAGTTAATTGTGATATAGGCTACCAATTTGATTGATTATCATGTTGAATTTGTTATGTGCTTTGTGTTCTGCCATCATTAGGATGGCTCATGTCAATTGTTGGTATTTTGTATAATTAGATATGTTTTTAAGAGAATAAGAATAAAAATAATCATGTTTTAGACGGAACTTAGGTTCTCACACTGAGTTTTTTCAGATTATGTCTTTTCCTAATATGAGTCTTTAATTGTTGTTTTGACCGCCTGATTGCCTAGGGAGTTACCCCCAAATGTATTATTGCCCTGCCCTAGGAATTCCTATCAGTTTGCAGGGGGTCCTGTTTACATGCATTGGAGCAAGAACTCGTACATGAGACTTGCTCGGAAGCAATCTTCTCGTTTAACTCACTAACGAATTACTAACGTGTTTTGTGATTAATAATACGCATTTCCTTTACACACGGGAGAATATGAAGCTTGCCTATGTGTTTACTAACTGCAATAACATGAACGTAGGACTAAGACGCATTCTAACACGGGATCTTTACTGCGCATGCGTCTACTACATCTACGTAGTATGACCTGCTGGCGCTTAGAGGGAAATTCTGGCGCTTGCGCAAAGAACTATAAAATGGCCGCTTGAAAGCTCACATGCATGGCACCTGCTTGCAGAAATTAGAAAATAAGTTTTATACTAACGCAAATGCAGAAAGGGAAATAATAAATGGTATGGGCTAGAGTAGAAGTTGGTGGTATACAGAGAAATCATTTATTTTTGAGAATAACATTTTCTCTTTTGACTTTATTATTAGTGCGTATTTGGGCCTGTCAAATTTGTCTGAGTCGAGCAGACTGACGTTGCGCGACGCATGCGCCCTGATGTGGAAATTTGAAAGGATGACTAAGGACTTGTCACGCGTCCAAGGTCGGCGAAGATGTGCCCTGGGAACATGAGGGTGAAGAGTTCATATGAAGGAACTGTATTCAAGAAATCGTTACATTTGTATTAATAAAGTTTAAAGATGTATGGGAAAGGAAGGGCGGAATAAACGTTTGAGGGGAGGAGTTGGAAACAATGGATTAAAGAAATAAATGAAATATAAGCATGGTGTGATGATCATCCCCCCCTCGCCTGTCCAATCAGAAGTTAGTATTTTGTAAGATTGAAACATTAATGGGTGGTACATGGTAAAAGAAAGGTATAATTGAGGTAGTTTACTTAGTTAGCTAGCGAAGCAGCGGAGAGCGCGCAGAGAGCTAAGCTTGTTGGGAGCAGAAGCTGCAGAACCAATTCGGAGCTTGGGATGCTGTCGGTGATGGGGGTGGTGCTGATGCTCTGAAATGCTGATGAAGAAATCGAATGCAGAACCATCTACTTAATTTGGGTGGGTTAGAAAGAAGATCGCGGAAGAACCACGAGGAGGAAGAGTGTCAGAGAGGGGTGCGACGCAGTCGTCGGTATCTAGAGAGGTGAAGTATCCTGTCCTGAAGCCTTTGTCTCCTGATCTGTCCTGGGGACCCTTACCAGCCCTTTGGCCAGGGGGTTGGTCTTCACACCATACTTGGTAACTATAGATTCCTCGTCTTGATAAATGCTCTTTTCTCTCTATCCTCTTCTTTCTGAGCATAGTCATTGTGTGAATCTGAATTATTATATCTATTGAAATCTTGATTGAATTTGGCACTCTTGAGAATGAGGGTGTTTGTACTGAAACATTTTTGAGATGGTTCACAACCGATTAATTTAGATAAAGATTTTAAAATGTTATCAAGTTCGTGATTATTTTAATCAAGAAATGTTTAATCAAGTCATGTTAATTATCACCATCAACAAGCTTTACCTAACTGGTCCATTGACCAGAGGAAAGAACTATTCTATTAGAGAAAGGTTTAGTTAAAGGAGTAATAACTAGATCTTGAGGTATGAAAATTATTATAAAAACTAAAGAGTTCCAGCGGTCTACTTGCCGTTTAGTGTGAGAGAGTTATATGGGCCCAGGTGAGTATATGGTAGTGGAGAATCTGTTGCTAGTATGCCGCTGGATCAACATCACCCCTCCCACAACAGTGATAGTGATCAGTGTTGTGGGTCTCTCTCACTTATGTAGTGTTGTGGTCTCATTAAATTCGGAGGTCAGCCCTCTTTCTACTGCAGTGTAGCATGTCTCTCTCCTGCAGTGCTGCGATCTCTCCGCCAAAGCACAGTCTGGCTTTTTTCTTACGCGTGGTCTCTCTCCTGCAGCATCAAGAATCACTTCCATGCAGTGGAAGGGTCTCATGCAGTGCCGGAGGTTGCTCGTGCAAAGCTTAGATGTCTCTCTCGTGCAGTGCTGTCACTCTCCTGAGCGGTCATCTCATTCTTTGATGCTTTTCTCTCACTTATGCAGTGCTAGAATCACTCTTACACAGTGATGGGTGTATCTCTCCTGTATGTTGTCTTTTTTCATGCAGTGCTTTCTTTCCCTCCCCATCACTGGACTTGGAACTGAGTTAAAATAAATGTGGGTGTAACTTGTGAGCTTCGTTCAGGACGGGTCCTCCCCCAGGAAGCGCTGGGCATCTCACTTCTCCTCCTCCTCTATCTTTACTTTCGCCCTCTCTCCTCTTGTATCTCTCCACCCGCTTTCTTCACCCAGCCTATCTCTTGCTCACATAAATACACTCCGCATAAAACCAATCTACCACATAGCAACAATCCACATAAACACACTCCACACTATGCCACATAATTCCAATCAAAATGAAGTTCCTGGATTCCCGCTTTATGAATACCGGCTTCTACCCTGACGAACCTCAGGAACTCTGAGGATCTTCCTCCCAATTCTGCTCGATTTCGAGCAAGGCCAGCAGGACGTCACGGGCGAGATACTGATCCCTTGCCCTCTGACCCTGCTTATCCTTGGATTCTTTAGATGTATTACTGCACAATCCCTAGCCTTGGTACCAGGACGCCATGGGTAGGATATTGATCCTTCACCACTCTGACCTCGCGGTCCACATTCTGGACTGACAGCTACCTCTCAGGCATTCAGATTTCTCTGTCCTGATGATTATCCCCCGACCGCAGTTGGGGATCGAAACATCGTCGACAACCACATCTTGACTCCAACCTTCTGCTTATGTTTGATGTGGAGCATAAGATGTTCTCATCATTGTGACTGCTGTAAATAATGTATCACTGAAAGTCACTTTGAAAACAAATGCCTGAGGTCTGGAAATCTGTTGATTTCCAAAAACCCTGTCACTTTCTGCTCACTGCATTATACTATATGCTTTTCGTGTTTATTGAATGTCTAAATAAAATTTAAAAAATCCATTTGGATATAGACATACACAGCTCTGATTGTAGTTCTGTATGTATGACTTCATTTTTAGGTCGAGCCTTGAGTAGCGCGCAAGCGCTGCTTAGAGGCGAAGACTTATTGTAAGCGAGTTTTCAAAGCAGTCCAACAAACGCTCGTGCGTCGTGGCTGGCCTTTTTGAGATGGGTACGCGCGGCAAACATGTGTTTCCAATTATCGTGCCCAGACGCGGGCGCGATAAGTGGAAACACATGTCTGCCGCGCGTACTCATCCAAAGGCCAGCCACGACGCACTAGCGCTTTTGGGACTGCTTTGCAGGCTGCCGCGCTCGCTCGCCCTCGCCCCCGCTCCTCTCTTGTTTCTTCACTTTTGGACTGGGAACACATACATGCTTTTGACAACGCCACGAAACGACATGGTTTAGCAAGCACCGTAACAAAAGAATTGTCCTCGCAGCGCTACAAAGATAGACGCGTGCAGGAGCAGTGTGTCGGTACTCACTATTTCGGCGAGCAGGAGGATGCCCTGGGGCGTCTTCAAGAATCCCCGGTCGTAAGCGACGCTGGCGGTTGTGGAGAAGCTCTTACTCGGGGTGCTGGACGTTGTGCTCACGGTGTTGGGGCGCGGCTGTTCCGGGTCCCCCATTCTCTTCTTGCGGCAGGTGTAAGTGGGCGATGAAACAGTGGCACTGCAGAGGGGCCACTGGCCTCAAGCACTAGAAAGACGCTCACACTGCACTGAGTCCAGAGTGCGCACTGTAGAACAGTGCGCTATGAGTTACTGAGGGTTTTCACAGCGCCTCCTACCCCGGAGTAGACTTCGAGAAGCCTGGGGGTCCCTGGCAGGTACACGCCTTACAGTCACTGCAACCTGGAGCTTGTGGTGAGATGTGCTCCGGTGTTTACGTTTCCAGCTCAAGTCACAAACCATAACACGTTTAAATCCTGGTTTCTGCACTTGGCACCAATCGTGTGATCTTGCGCAAACCACTTTAACTCCCGGTGCAAAGTTGCGGATTCCCTGGAAACGGTCTAAGCTCCAGTATTAAGCCTTATTTTGGAAGATTCCATTCTCCGGCACTGGAGTCGCACTGTCGGGGTGCCCCGTACCCCAGGATGTCCTCGGTGCTGGCAGAGCTGCAGAAACGAGGTCCCAGGGTCGGTCCCTGCCGCGCCTCTTCTTGTGCGCCCCTTGCCTCCTCTGTGCACCCTCAGCAGCAGCGGGTGGCGAAGTAAGGCTTCTCTGAATAGTGGGCGCGGTGCCCTGGCACCCCCGGGTGCACTGCCGCTCCTCACGGGTACAGCTGGGAGGGCGAGGTGAGTGTGTGGGGTGCCACAGGTGCACCCTTCTTCCCCTGCAGTTAGCCTTGCGGAGCTCTCAGCTATGGCACAGTACCGGCGGCTGACACGGATCCTCCCCCCTACCTTTAAGTACAGTGCATCCGCCCTATCCAATTACAGCGCCATTTCCACCCCCCTCGGCCCCTTGTGCGCTCTATTGTTTGCTAACAAGCGTCTGATGCAATTTAAGAGCCGCCAGACTCTGTCAGGCTGGGAGGACGTGCCTTATTCATGAGGCGCTGAGGTGGCGAACCTTCAAGTCTTGGCACCTCCCACAGTGCCCTTGTGTGATGGGCAAGGCGCTATAGGTCACCCTGCTAAAGACAGCTCAGTGTGTTGGGACCCTACTGCAAAGAGTACCGTTAAACTCAGGCTGTCATGATTGGGAAGATATAGGCCGCAATCCTAACGAGGTCGATATTTATACAGCCATATGTGAAACTCAACCTGTTATCCTTCAGAGGTCGATATAATCAGGGCCACTTGAATTATGCGATTCTGCAGTCGCAGCGTTTTTCAGTAATTATAGATTTGTCGCATTTGCCACTTGATCCATCCACTGCTGTATCTGCAGATTTTAACCAAAAATTGCCTCTAGCTAAATCGGATCACAAGTTACTAAATATGTGGCGACACCTGTTTCCGCGCTAGGATTGCCACCCGCAAAGGTTCACTAGTCATTCTTCAGTTGTTTATGACCGTATTTGGTTGTTAAACTGGTACCAATGAGGTAAAATCTTTGCCTACAAAGTGTTAGCAAGTGTAAAAAACACAAAATAATGAGTCAATACTATTTAAAAAATGTGCCTCATCAGACGGCATTATTTGCCTTTTTTGCCGCATAGTTTGGTCTCCCTTTCTCCGTCGTTCTAGTAGCCCTGGATGTAATAACTATCATAATTCAAATTTGGCATGTCATCTTTGCGAGGTCGATACAAATCGCCCTGCAGGTGACACTTAGCCTTTAATCCTTCTGAGGCCGCTAACGTGAATACCATTCTACTAACTCCCTCCACTGTTCACCAGCAATCTAAATAATACGGTGAAAAAGGGTGGGGGAATCAATAAATGCTCTGTAAGAGTTTTATGTTTAACTTTTATTTGTCTCGAGGCTTGTATTCACGTAGTTAGCCTCGAGGCTGGTATTCACGAGGTTAGCTAGACTTTTTCCTGATAGTCACCCAAATTCCACAACTCTACCCATAAGGAAATCCATCACAATCTGTACATTTATCTGAAACTAAAAGACTCCCATCTCACCATGAAAAACTCCTTTTTCGAGACGTCACTAGAGCCCAGATAAATTCTGGAATTCCATTGTAGCGCCATTTGGATGCCCAGTTAATGCCAATAATCCAGTGATCTCCTGTGCATGTGGTGCAGACCATGTCCTTTGGGTGCAAGTTTGCGCACAAGAAAAAAATCGTAATAAGCATAACGAATATGGATATTATTTACAAAGCGCACTTATTCTGGATATCGAGGCGCTATAGCGTAATACTGAAAAAACCGCCAACACTCTGTCCTGAAATACTTTGGAAAAGGCGCTAAATGGGGCATATTGTGACAACGAGGGGACTGAGCTGGGAGGGGCCGGTGGATATGGAAGAGTCTGGGTCAGATGTGGATTGGGGTCAGACGACCCACGAAAGCAAGCACTTCCTTCGCGTCCCTTCTCAATTCATATGATGCAGACGCCGCCCGAGGGCCAGGCCTACCGGACGCTGCCCGAGGGCCCCCACCCAAAATACACACAAATCACTCAGCCTCTTTTTGTTGTTCCAACTATTGGACAAGTGCCCCATCCAGACCTTACTGCGGAAGCACACATTTCCTCCCCCTCAATAGTTCCCTTGCACGCTCAGGCACGCGCAGGGCCGTCTTTGACGCTGGTGGCGCCCGGTGCCGACATCTTTTTTGGCGCCCCCACCAATGACCTCCTTCCCCAGGGATTCCCTCACTACCACCCTCCACCAGCAGAGCCGGTCCTAGGACTTCTGGGGCCCCGGGCGAAAGTCAAGATGTGAGGCCCCTCTAATTTGCATGTAACATCACAAGGATTGACATCACAGAAAGTGACATCGCAGGACTATTGATCTTATTTGGCGTCACTGAAGAGACCTAATGTGGATATCAGTATCAAGGACAAAAAGATAAATATACTAGTGAAATAAGTCCATATATTTTAAAACTGTATTAAATGGATTACATTTGTCACATTGGATGGAGTGCTAGGTGCAGGTCACACAAAGATGGATATTTTTGACTCCAAGTTAACTGATTGTTTCCAGATGAGCGCATAATAAAAATTCCACAGCATTGTGGAAAATAAATTGAATGGCATCACTGGGAAAAATTATGCCAAAGGGAATATATAGCAAGATGAATTTGAGTTCAGATACATGTATTTTTCATTTTACTTTGAAAGCTATGTAACTCACTGACCAGAGCAAACAAGCATTGGCATAGCCAATAGGTCTCGCCTTTGGGACCTTATAAGTGTTTAGTTATCCAGCACAATATCCTTGGTGCAACAACATCAAGTGCTGCATGGCTAAACACTTATAAGGTCCCAAAGGCAGACCTATTGGCTATGCCAATGCTTGTTCCTTGATAGGGACCACTGTCTCTAATAACATAATTCCAATCAGCATTTCACTTAATGCCACATAGTTCCACACAAATCAACCCAGCACGTTTCCATTCCACACCACATAGTTCCACAAGAAACCACATAATATAAATCAAAAACACGGTTACATAACACACCACATACATACAATCCACACCATATAATTCCACATCCCACCACAAAATACAAAAGCATGCAACATAATTAAACTCCACTACAGAACACTCCACAACACAAAATACCATACCACACAATTACTCTCCATAACACACAATCCCACTCCATAAATTCCCAAAAAGTAAATACCACATAATTACTATCCCCATAATTCAACTGCATACCATATACATCCACTCCACAACACATAATTAAAAATATTTACATTTACAACGCCAATAGCAATAACGCTCGTTTTCTAAATCACCCCACTGCAGACAAAAAAAAAAACATACGTTTTTAGGACTTTTTCAATTGCATTTCGCTCCTCCTACGACTTTACAACACCGCTCTTTAGTTTTCCACTACTTTTGCTCTCAGTCACAACCGACATCAACTTCGCGCTTTTTTAATCTTCAAAAATGCCTCGATGATGTACAAAGCTGTCTAGTGAGCGTGATCCATAACACAGTCTCGCGCGGTTACAATGTTTGAAATCTCGCGGGGTGGTTTGTTGAAAAGATGGCGACTGCCGAGTCAGGTGTCTCTGCAGCTGCTGAAAAGGTGACAGAGGCTGAGTCCGCTACTGCATCAACAGAGGCGGAGGGGGAAACGGCACCTGCGACTTCAAGTGATCCTGTAAACGACAGCGGTGCGGGGTCGACGGCACCGGCCGCAGCAGATACTGAAAGCGGGTGAGAGAAGGGCTCCATCCCAATCCTGCATAGAAATGAAAAGAGGGTATGCCCTCCCTACACGTTTTGCAATTTAAGTCAAAAATTGACGTCTAGTTTACGGCTGCCAAAGTGGCGGCCATCTTTAACTGGAGTATTTAAGTCAAGGAGGTAATAAACTTGATGCCACTTCTTTTAGTGTTAGAGCCCGCCGTTTGGCATATTTCGGCCTGGTGGTGGACATGATGTAGAGTAGGAGCACACTGAAACGTTTTTCACTTTGATCCTCTAGTAGTGATGTACTTGATTGTGGCGTTGTTTTGGGATCGTTGCCATTTTTAAAAATATTTTTGGTTAAACCCCAAACTCTTGCTTATCGATTTATAATCATCGCTCGCGGTTTTATGTGTTGTTTTAAAAAAAATACATATCCGTTTGTATTTATCCAGATTTATTGTTTTGCTAATGTTATCTGTATGTATCTATATGTGTTTTGGGAAAAAATGAAGTTGAAAACTAGTATATACCCATATTTATGTTAGCGATAAATGTGCATTAATGTTGAAAACACGAACATTTCGTTATGAAGGTTGTGCTTATCTACTGCTGTTTCAGCATCTTTACCAAAATTCCTTTCTTTTTTAACCTCACCCGTCCGTCTGCATCGCTTTTAGCCTGGCAGTCACGACTAACAGCATTTACTATCACTCAAAAAATAATCAGTTTTCCGTTTCAACCACATCTAAAAATAATACCGACAGGAAAAAATGGCGTTCTGTCAATATTTATGTGCAAAAATCAGTAAAAACGGAAATCGGGGAGCCTTATTTATAAATGCCAACTTGATAGCCCAATTGGACGAAGTGTATCGGTGTCATTCTATTTGTCCGTCTGTAGCATTGCCCTGGGTTGAAGGCTTTTCAAGAAGGGTCTCTTAGTGGTTTCTGATCCTATGTGCACACTTATTGGCATCATTTACAGGAAAAGTGACTTCTCACTTTTTATTTGTAAAATGCCCACAGTATTTTTCTCAGAAGACTTTAATTTTATTTGGTTTGCCCAGAAAATAATGAGCTCGTGGTACTTTTTATTAAACCAACAAAATTTAGTACAAAGGTTAGCTCTTATAACCAAAAAAACGGCAGTATAGCGTAGTATGCAAAAACAAGTTTGTGTGTGTTAAGGTAAGTGTATCGACCACAAAGTGCATTTTGCAGGCAGCATACAGGTGTCATCAAACCAGAGTTGTACTGTATGAAGTGCTCAAACGAACAGAGACTCCAGTGTCGCAGGAATGTGTGGTGGCACTGCTCAAAGATTCTGCGTGTGTTTATATGATGCGATAAAATGTCCTAAATATCGAAAATGGGTAACCACACCAAAGTTCGTCTCAGCAAAAAAAAATTCAGCACAGCTCAGTTCTTCAGCTTCCCCGAGTTGTCCAGTTGCAGATCAATAAGTGACCTGGAAGTTGGTTGCAATTAATCTTTCTTTCAAGTAGTAGTCTTGTTATTTTGACTCTCTTGGGTTAGTCGACACCAGAACTATTCTCTAGTGTCCATTTTGTGTAATTTAACTCTACAGAGACTCACTGCAGAAACGTGTGCAATTGTCAAGCAGCCCTTGTCAAAGATTCTGCAGCTTTAAGCTTAGATATTTACGGTTACCATTGTATGTTCTTTAAGCATATTTTCCAATGGAAAGGGCACTCTCAGATGGGTGTTGCCATGTTATTCAAGGGAAAAGCACTCGGAGGCATCTATTGACTGGGGGTAGTCGGAGGGCCTGAGGTGAATCTGAAGGCTATACTCCAGCCTCCTCAAAAGCTACAGGAGTGTTAGATGGTATTTTTGTATTGGTTTGTATATCGCACTAATCGCCCAAGAGGGTATCCAGGGGCTTGAGCAACTGTGGAGGAGGCTCTGAGTTGTCGAGGGAGGTCGTTCCATGTCTTGGGTGCGATGTAGGAGAATGAGCAACTTCCAGTTTTGTATTTGCAGAAGCCAGGAATGAGTGAGGTGAGGCAGAGCATAGGTGTCTGGTGAGTTGGTGAAAGTGTGAAAGTATGCGGCAGTTCAGGTATTCTGGTCCTGTGTTGTGTAGGGCTTTGTTTGTGTGTATGAGAAGTTTGAATTGGCTGCGCTAGTGAACCAGGAGCCAGTGAAGCTTCTTGAGGTGCGTTGTAATGTGGGTGCATCGTGAGAGGTTCGAGTATGAGTATTGCATCGGTGGTCTGGAGTTGGCGAAGGAGTTGTTTGCAGATTCTGGCGTAGTGTTGCCATAGTCCACCCTTCTGGTAATGAGTGTTTGTGTGACGGTCTGTCTGGTGTTCTGAGGCAACCATTTGCAGCTCTTTCACAGCATGTGTAGAACGTGGTAGCAGGAGGTGCACATTGCATTGGCTTGAGCCGCTAGTTGAGCTTGTCATCCAGGATGATCCCTAGATTTCTTGTGTGGTTTGTGGGTATTGGCCCTAACTCTGACGGCCACCAGGTGGAGTCCCATGGGGAGGTCTTGTTGCCGAAGACCAGTACTATCGTTTTATCACAGTTGAGTTGCAGTCAGTTGGCTTACATTCAGTCTGCTACCATGGTCATGCAGTTGGTGGTAGTTGTTTTGTCCATCCGGGAGAGGAAGAGTTGGGTGTCATTGGCTTAGGAGATGATGGTGATGTCTTGTGATTGGATGATGTTGGAGAGTGCAGTCATGTATGTGTTGAAAACAGTGGGGCTGAGGGACTATCCCTGTGGGTATCCGCAGATCAGTCTCTTGGTCTCTGATGTGAAGGGTGGCTGCATGACCCTTTGGGTTCTTCATGTGAGGAAGAAACTGATCCATATGAAGCAGGTCCTTGCATGCCAATCACTTGGAGTCTTCTGATGAGGGTGTTACGGGAGACGGTGTTGAAGGCCGCGGAGAGGTCGAGCTAACATGGGGTTTTTCATGGTGCTCTTTAGGTGGATGGTTACAAGACTCCTACCTATTGGATATACCGCCTTCTCCAGGGCGCACCATTTTTAGCCCGTTGAAATGCATTGCAGTAAATGTCTGGATATGATGTCACAAAAAGCATATAGAAAGGGTGATAATAGACTTTAGTTACAAAATAATTCATTTGTTGGTGGCCTCATTCTAATTTTAGGGATTGTTGTAATTTCTAAAGTTATTTTTAACCTGTTTTTTCCCCATGATTTTCTCATGGGGAATTATGGCAGGTGCTACAGAAGCTAAAAAGAGGGCATGTTTGTGAGATAAATGTCTGAAATGCCTAAAGCATGTACCTCCAACAATAGCAGCTTTCTATTGGTTGATTCCTCTGTGTTTTACTGCAGCTTCACAGCAAAATTCTTGTAAACAGCTAGAGCTTTAATATTCTATATTTATGACCTCTGAACATCATGCTGGAGAATCGAAATAATTTCCTGTGGAGGAGAGTGCAGTAAATGAACAAAACAATGGGGTTCATTTTATCAGGGAAATAGATTTGTGCTTTAAAATTAAGAATACATTTTCAATAAATTCTCCAATATCTTCCTCCTCCATGTCAGAACAAAGGTCTGACATGCTCAGTGATACGTTTTCTTTCAACACCAGCAGCAATCTGTGATTGACTACCAGCTGCTGTAGCTTTACCTCTGGGTTCTAATGAATGATTTCAGTGCTAATATTCTGTATTCATGACAAAAATGAGGCACTCATGAATGGAATTGTGCTCAAATAGGAGCTGTTGATTTTAAATATTATCCCATGGAGCAGGCTGACATAGATAAGCCCTGGGGTGTTAATGCAGATAAGAAACAAGCAGGTTAAAATATACTGAGGGGAACTAAAGGTTTTTAGTAGTCGCTTATATATTTTTAAAGTGGCAAAAAAACAGTCTTTTAATGTATCATTTTAAAATTGAGGCGGTATTAAGACATTGTCGGTTAAAATCAACGCGTGCACACGTAGCAATATAAAAGGAAACAAACCATCAGAGAAAACACCAACAAGCATTAATGAAATGCATTAAAGGGTTTCTTGCCTCAATAAAAAGACATCTAGATTCGAAAAATAAGGCTGGGGCATCCCATCAACAATTTCATGACACTGGCTGGGAAGTCCATGTAATACAGTTTGAAGGAGTAGAAGTAACCACACAATCTTCACAACAGCCACTCAAAAGAAAAAAACATCTTAAAGTGCACAGTACTACATTTAGACCTGCACCAATTAAAATGTTCATTTTGGTTTTTTTGAACCATCTTAATGTAATTAGCTGGCGCTACTCCAATATTAAACCATGTAATTAAAAATAAAACTGCTATTGGTTCTGCCCATGTAAACAAGCAATAATTGAAAACAATCACACGTTTACCTCTCGCCTAGAAAAAAGGCCGCAATCTAGGAGAAAATTAACAGCATCTTATACTTTCAGATGACAAGGCAGCGGCTGACATTTGCAGCAGTTTTGGTCTTAAAAATCCTTAGTTTTACAGGAAGAGCTCATTCTAATTCTAAAGACCAGTTCCCTTGTAAATTGTATTAGGAATCTCCAATAGATAAGGAAGAATATCATGTGCATACATAAAGTTATAAATATGCTTTACTGTTATTTTAGACAATCTGTCTCCTGTCTGTGGTCTTACTAACCTCAGAAACCTTTACATTCAGCATTCACTTAACTTTGGACTGTAGCATAGAATTCTCAATTTTCAGGATATTAATCTCAACCTCTTAATTAGACACAACTTTCTTTGTTTCCTGAATAAGACCATCAAATGCACCTGCAATAGCCTTCTACAGGACAACAAATAGCTTGTCTAAATTTCTTCTCCGCATATCAAAATATCTGACCCTTTTGATACCATCCCACTCCGAATGTACATCAGTATGTAGCTTCTGTAGTGTTATAACTCTTGAACCGTTCTGCACGTCTTTCAGTGTGCAACCCTATTACCATTTCAAATCCGCACAATCCAAAATTCTTTGATATTCCTTTTTTCCCCTGTATTTTGATTGCTCAATTTACTGTTGGCAAACAAACTGCTCTTCTCTTCTTTAAAACTAGTCTACTAAATTTCTACCATGGGCACTAACCATATTGCACTAAAAATAGTGTTTCCACCAGAGCAATACTATCAATTACATATGCACTGCACTCTCTAAAATGGAGGAACTACTTGGTCTTTTTCAACATCCACTGCTATTTTGTCTCTCTACCCCCTACCTCCTCATCACTCCACATCAGTTAACACATAAAACACCTCTGAAAGCATGCACATTTACCACCTATCTTCTGATCTATCCATCTAGACTAAACACTAAATAGACCTTGGAGTACCTTGACATCAACCCCTGTGAGCTCACTTTCTATCTGCCTACCGAATGCCTTGTTTGTAACAAAACATCTTTAATCGTTTTGACCCCCACAGTCCCACACTACACTTCAGGGTATCACTGAGTTGTAGATTTATCCTAAAGACGCTGCCACTCGAGCAGCCCTTTATACCAGCTGTGGCTCATTCACTCAGGCAACACATCCACAGGTGGTAGAGTTGGCATCATAGTCAACATAA
The DNA here is from genome assembly GCA_963921515.1 of Calotriton arnoldi. Taxonomy (NCBI): domain Eukaryota; kingdom Metazoa; phylum Chordata; class Amphibia; order Caudata; family Salamandridae; genus Calotriton; species Calotriton arnoldi. Next base: position 102,836 of record CAWUFW010018543.1, read on the forward strand.
TGCAGCCATCCCTAGTCCAAATACCCTTCTACATCCTTTGTTTCATTGTCTCAATCATTGCCATCCCTCCTTGTACCTGGGAACTTCAATTTAAAACTCAACATCAAATTAACGGACACATTTTTGGCCCAATTACTCTGTGATCACGTACTGCCTAAAACACTCCTCCCCTACACACAGAGTAAAGCTCTGGACCTCGTACTTATATCTAGCAAGTTAACCTTCTTTCTTTTTAAATTTGAACCTTTCTACTCGGATCATGACTTGACTCTCTGTGGCCAATAACCCCCCTGTACCCAAACCCATAACCCTTTTACTCCCTAAGAAAGAAAACTTGCTTGTGACTCACTCTGCTTTCCTACTGAAGGAAGTGGCCCAAATAGGGTCACCCGGGTCACTCGTGACCACCTCTCGGCCTTCCAAACCAAATGAAGAGTTGGTCAGACAGAGAATATAAACCAAAGTTATTTATTAGTATTGCGCTGCAGCGGAGCCTAGTCTGACCAGACTCCTGAGATGGCTTCCGAGGGACTGACTTCCCCCAAACATAAAATCAGATATTATACATTTCCAATTCCCTAAGAACACGCCCAGGCTGGAAAATTCCAGTCCAGGCACTAGCGAACAAAGGAGGCACAGAAGGATGAGCTATGGTCCTGGGACCGGGTACATGCTATCTCCACTCCAAGGTTACTCTGCCCGTGCCAGCCATTCTAGAAGGTGGGAACGAGCCTATCTAACAGCAAAGGTATGCCATAATAGAGAGTACATTCAATAGTGCAGCGAAACTCGGCCTTGGAGAAATACAAACTAAAGATGCATCGAGGCAGTTTTCTGCTGAGGCAAGCAGTATGAGGCAGAAGCTCAGCTTCGATCATAGAACAAAATGGCGGCTACTAATAAAATGGTGCCATGAGTGCTAACTTAATACAGAACGAAGTATGAGCAACAGGACAATTACATTTTCAATTCTAACGCTGCCCCCAAATCCACAATGACCTTTCAACCCAACACATCCTTCAACCAATTCAACAGTACAATTAATCATGCTTTTGCCTCTTACTCCTTATGCAAATTCTCTTCTATGACTCCACATTCATAACCTTAGTTCATACTGGCTATTAACTCACTGGAAAATAGGACAATGGCACTCCTTTGATGTAAGCATAAGACATAAAAAATCTTGAAACTTTCAGGCAAATCTTTAAACACACTTGTTTGCTCTGAATAACACCAAGTCCACCTATTTCCTCCATCTTCATACATGATCAATAACTTAATCTGCCCCTCATGCACAGTGGTTACTCAATCCTTCACTATCTTCTAAATATTTTACATCTTAATTTTCCTCCACAATCTTGCCATTGGGTATACCCTCACTATTTCACTTGCTGCCCCTCTTACTCCCACCATTCACTTCCAACACCTCACTCTATTCTCTAGCTTCTCTACTGCTTTTGGAGCTTATCACTTGAGCTGTGATCTGCCAGCCCTCACCTTATCAGGCCACAAACTAGTAATCACCTGCCTGGAATCTTCTAAATATTCTCCTCTTTTTCCGATGTAGGCCATGACTCTTTTCAAAGCTGGATCATATCTGTACTTGAGATGACCATCCCTTTGAAAGACAGCAAAGCCTTTACAGTGTACCCAAATAAGCCATGGTATGTTCCTGAGCTAGATTATGTGAATGGGAAAAACAAAAGTTAGAGTGCCCTTGGCGCCTCCCCTACATTTCCCCAGATAAAACCATATATGGAAAGGAGTTCCTCCACAAAAGCTATTAACCAAGGAAGGGGTTCTTATGCCCAGTGGATTGAAGCAGCTCCTAGCCCCATTAGAGAAGTCTATGCCAGCTTTAATAGCCGTGCCTACCCTCAAGCCAACAAATGATTGGTCCCACCTTATCAATTGCTATGTGCTGCCCTATTGGACTTCATTATTGACATAATCTCTAAAATCCTTGATGTGTTTGAGGATTTTAAGTTGCATCTGTGGGATTCTAGCCATCATGTCACTCCCAGATAACTAACTATACATTGACCAAAATCTGCTCTACTTCATCTGCCTCTCTGCTTTGCCCATACCCTATGGCTGGCGTGCGGCCGTTGTCCCCAAACTGGCTGCACTTTCCAATTATGTCCGAGAAGCTTTTGGAAACTGCTTTTGGTACTCCTCTGAATGTCGTTGCTGATCCTTCCTTCCATCTTGACGAACTATTGCATTACACTGTCAGCAGCTTTTAGCACTGTGTCCCTCTCTATTCAAATGTATTTTTCTTTAAGAAATTGGCAATTATATTGTCTCCCATCATTGGCTAACGTCCTTTCCCTCCCAACAGAAGGTAAGCTTTGTCTCTGCCAACCTTTACCTATAGATTCAGAGACACCTCTTTTGTCTATGTGGTTCTTTAGCTGCTTTCATTTGAGGTTTAAGATCAATTATTTATCGTATGCACGTAACACACAGTTAATTGTCCACTTGGATTGTAAACCTACGTTCTGTAAAAACTTCCAGGAATATTTGTGCGCTGTTGGAATGAACAACTGTTAACTGCTTAACTCTGGTGGGGGAGTAAAGGAATTGGTAAACGGCTTGGTAGCCTTAAGAACCGAGAGCACCACACACCTCATCTGTATTAGCACACAATTTAAGAACCACATTTATATAACCAATTCTCCTTTAAGGAACAAATTGATAAACTATCCAGCCCATTCTTCTTTATATTGCATACTTTCTGCAATAACTTTTTATTACTGCATCCCACAGGATCATTGTAGTACAGTCCAATCTCTGATTTTATCTAGATTTAATTAATGTAATTTATATTAATTTAATGGCTTCACTTTGGGCTTCCGGACTGTCTATGGCTATAGAACATTAATGCAAACACAAGGAGATGATGGACGGAGCGCTGAAACTTTTCAGACACTCACCCCGAGTCACAGATCTGGGTTGAATCCATCATCGTTCTTTAGCTCACTTTGCCACCCCAGTTCAGACACAGCTATATGCAAATCAGTCTTGACCCTGTGCCTCATGGGAACAGCCCAGCCCGAACTGCCAAGCCTAGTCTTCCCTGGACCGGAAACAAGCATCCTGTTTCACCTATCGCAACTACCATGCACAAAGCTTCTGTGCAGACTGAATCTCCTACACATGTTGTGGGGGGTGGGGGGGTGGTGGTGGGGCAGCCCTGTCTAGTCCCCCGTTCTATGGCAGAGGTGTTGGAGAGGACCCCATTAACCTGACCCGGGCGGTAAGATTTGAATAGAGAACCCGAACCATTCTTTGGAATCATGGCCTGGTGCAGCGCGAGTCAGCACCAACTGAAGGTAGTCCCAGTCCACCGCGTCGCAAGCCTCCTCAAAGTCAATAAAGAGCAAGGCTAGGTCTGAAGGCAATCAATGACGGTGGGCCATGGCCAAGTGTAGCCGACGGATACAGTGTCTCGTGCTCCGGGATGGCATGAAGCCGCATTGGTCTGGCTGCACCAACCCAGTCAGGACTTGTTTGAGCCCGTTAGCCAGTATCGCTGCAAAAAGTTTAACCTCTCAATTGAGGAGCAATATCTGGTGGTAATCCGTGCACAATGTGCAGGGAGGCTGCGTCTTAGTTATTACTACTATGGTGCCCGAGTCCAACTAAAGCGGAAAGGACCTGACTCTACAGACCTCCCGATAAAACGCCAGAAGATAAGGGATAGGGGTTTCTCCGAACATAATGTAGCATTCCATGGGAAAGTCTTCTGGGCCTGGAGTTTTACCCGACGTCATACCGGACAGCGCCTCTCCAATCTCTTCTGCCGTGAAAGGTTCATCAGCAGGTGGGCGTCTGAGGAAGGCAACCATGGCAGGGGGACTGAGTCGAGAAAAGACCGAGACGGCTGCGCTCCTGTCCACTATCCTGGAGTATAAGGTACTGTTGTATTGGGCGAAAGTTTGGGCTATCTTGGGAAGGGATTGCCGAGACCAACCAGAGTCATCCCAAATCTCTGGGATGATCCTGTTGACTGGAGACCAAAAGTAGTTTCCTGTTTTTGTTCCCACCTCACCCCCCAACCCATAAATCATAGCCATCGTAGCATGTCCGAGGCGTTTGACTGCTTCAAGGGAGTGCAGACTAATATCCTTGCGGATGAGGCCTAACTGGCGAGAAATATCCGCCTGTGGGTTAGACTCCAACTGCTGCTCTAGGCGAAGGGCCTCCAACCGAGCTACAAGAGCAGAGCGATCGCATTCCTGGGCTCTAATATAACTCTTCGCAGAGCCCCTTAGTGTTGCCTTACTGGCGGCCCATAGGGATCCCATTCGTGTAACTGAGCCTTCATTATTGTGGAAGTAAGCACAGAGTTCAGACCCGGGTGAGTGGGAAAAATTCTTATCCTGGAAGTACCAGGCATTTAAACGCCACATGGGGCACTGTCACGTGGATGGGCGCCCAAGAACTCTGTTCAAACATCGGCAGAGTTTGTAAAATCTCCTTCAACCTTTCCTGTTAAAACGCAGGATCCTTCTGACTCGACCCCCCCCCCCCGACCCTTTCTTCCTTCACCACTTTAACAGTGGAACAAACCACCAAACTTATTGCTGCTACGAAATCTGGTTCTCCCTCTGACCCATGTCCTCCAAAAATTCTTCATATTTCCCCACAAATTATAACCATTCCATTGACGAGGATTTTTAATTCAATGTTCACTACAGGGCACTTTCCTATATAGTGGAAAAAGGCCTCTATACTTCCTTTGTTAAAGAAACATAACCTGGACGCTAAGGAACCCCTTAATTATAGACCGATCTCAAGACTTCCTTTTCCTGCAAAAGTAATTGAAAGAGCGATTAAATACTGAACTATCAGTCTTTATCAATAACACCATCTTGGATTCCTCTGTTTGGATTCCGTGCTCAACACAGCACAGAACTGGCTCTTATCACCGGTACGGAGGAGCTCAGACAGATCTTAGAAAGTGGAGGGAACGCAGCTCTGATCCTCCTGGACCTGTCAGCAACCTTTGATACTGTTGATCATGGGCTGCTGCAGGACCGGTTAAGTTCCATCGGTATCAAGGGCAAGGCACTTTCCCTTCTAGGCTCCTTTCTGTCTGAGCGATCTCCGGAAGTTGCTTTGGGGAACATTGTGTTCCTCCCCCCCCCCCCCTCCCTCCCCCTTCACACTGACTTACGGGGTTCCTCCGGGCTCTTCTTTGAGTCCAAGGTTATTTAACCTCTACATTACTCCTCTTGCTAGCCTAGTAAGAAGTTATGGCTTTGCCATTGTGTCATACGCGGACGACACTCAGATCGTCGTCTCGGTGAGTAGCTCTGTCAGCCAGACAGCATCAAGCGTCTGTGACTGTATGAGCCACATAGCAAAATGGATGACAGACAATTGTCTGAAATTGAACTCCTCTAAGACCGAAGTCTTGCTGCTGGGGAATAATCCATAATTTTGGACAGATAATTGGTGGCCGGTTCAACTCGGCCCCTTACCTAATCCAGTGCACAAGGCTAAAAACCTAGGTGTAATTTTTGACACCATGCTGTCCTTCGAGGCACAAATCAATTCGGTCACCTCTGCTTGCTTTTTTTTATCATAAAAATACTGAAATTCTCCCAGCAATACCATTGGAATTAAGGAAGACAGTGGTGTCAGTGCTGATTTCCTCAAGACTAGACTATTGCAACGCCCTCTTCTCCAGTGCATCGAGGCGCAGCATTAACAAACTTCAAACGGCCCTGAATGCAGCAGTAGGAATACTGCTGGGCATTCCTAAATTGGATTCAGTCTCCACTGCCCTGGCCCAACTCCACTGGCTACCTGTGGCCAAGAGTATTCAATTTAAATCACTATGTATCGCGTTCAAATCTCTCAACAATATGGGGCCCACACAGCTGAAGAAATTTCTAAAGCCATACTTTTCAACCAGATCCCTTAGATCTGCAGAACTGGGAGATTTAATTGTTCCTAAAGTTAACAAGGTTAGATGGGGAGGAAAGAGTTTCTCTGCTACAACTGCCAGACTTTGGAACTCCTTGCCTACCTTGTTGAAGAAAGAATCCTATCTCCTCAATTTTAGAAAGGGCCTAAAAACGTGGCTGTTTACAGCATGATTCCACCTCTTTGCTTCTCTTCCGTTCAGTATTTATCAAAGGCAGCGCCTAGACACCCCAGGGTATATACCGCGCTTTACAAATTACTCATCAAGGAGCAAAGGACAGTGGTCTGAAATTCCGTGGGGAAAAATCTGGATCGTAGTCAAGGGTGGGTAGAAAGGTAAGATCTATTCGTGAGTGAGTGTGTGTGTGAGAGTCCGATGTCGGGGGTGCCTGGATCTCCTTGCGTCGCAGAGACCCATAGTCATGGTCCAATCAGTGAGACGTCGAACACTGACCCCTTGGGAAGCAGTGGGGGTTTGAGTACTATCTAAGTTGAGGTCAGTCACTGCGTTGAAGTCGCCCCCTATTACTGTGAGCCCCTGTGGAAGACGGGAAAGATCCTGAGAACAGAGAGGCGGGCGGCACATAGATCACAGTAGGACCTCTCCTCCCTCTAATGTGCCCTCCACTGCAATAAAGCGTCACTGTGGATCACGTGTCACACGTGACTACAAGAGGAAAGGGACGCCGCAGACAGATGGCAACCCCCTGGCTCCCCGGGAGTACCCAGCGTGGAAGACTCTATCGTAACCCTTATGTGCTAAAAAGGGTCAGTGTTCCCCCCCCCCCCCCCCCAGGAGATGGGCTTCTTGTGGCAACAGGACCTCCGGTTGGTGCCGGTGAGCGAAAGTAAAAACAGCTGCATGTTTCACTCGGTCTAATAGACCATTAACATTCCACTACAGAACCGGAAAGGTCCTATGTGGTAGGTGAAGATTATTGTGAGGAGTGGACGACAGACTACTCCAAAGCGGGGCCCGTCGAGTCTGGTTGAACAATGAGGGGCGTACCCTTATGTTTTGCTGGTGGATGGTACCCCAGGACTGTGTGCAGGAGTAAAGCAAGTGTGTGTGCCAAAGGACAAAGAATGGAAGAAAAAATTAGCAAATGCATCAAATAAAAGTGTGCAAAGAGAACCCCACCCTGCTAACTCCCACCCCTCTACTCTATAAGCATCTGTCTCCCTGTAAAAAAGGTACGTTAGAAAAACTATAAACACATTTGTGTACATCTCGAGGAAAGAAAGCCCCATCATTATAGGAGAAGTCGATGGGACAAGACCATAGTCGCCATCTTACAAGCGAGTATGAGACTCCTAATTGCAAAGCAAACCCGGGAGGTAAGTAGGGAGATGGGTAAACAACATGGCGGAAAAGTGAGTAAGACCACATCTAAAGCAAGAGGTTGTGTAGCTAGTAGAGTCAAGCACAGTCCAATTGTAGGGCTGTGGAACAGGTCGGACCCAACATGAAAAACAGCTAGGTCAATGAAGGAGGCCGTTCAGCTCCCCGCCTCCGTATTGTTGTCCCTCGCTGCTGATGCCGAGCCCAAAACGGACCAGAACGTCTGAAGACAGCAGCTGTCGTTTCACAGCCGCTGGAGTGTCCTTGGAGCTATGCAAGTTAACAGAGAAACCTAGCTGGGAGGCAAACAGGACAAGGCCTGGGTCAGGAGGATGTGCAACCATTAGAGGTCCAAGTCAGTCAAATGGCAGGGCTGCGGGATAAATTGGAATTGGCGTGAAGGGGAGTCTGGTCGGGGAGCGAGGCCGCTTGTCCATCAGTCTCCACTCCCTCATCCTCCACCCCAGAGGCAGGATTTTGAGGCATGTCGAGAAGGTAAGTGTGACTGCTCCCGGGGGGGACCCTGTGGGTGAGAGTGACTGACCAACTCTACGCCCCCCTCAGTGAACGGGTACACTGTCTACGTGGTTTAGGCAACACTTGTGCTCCCAGGGTGTCCGATGCCCTCTTGTATTGTGAGGGGGCTGTGGCGGGTCCATGCAGTGGGCGATCTTCTGTTAGCCACTGTTAGGCGGAGCCGGGAGTGTCAAAGAAGTGGGACTTATTGAGGTGGATAACCGAGTTGCGCTGGGAAGAGCAAACTGTACTGAAGCCCCATAGCCCTCAATTTTTGTTTAACCTCCGTGTAGGAACGCCTGCGTTGTTAAACCTCACAGGTATAATCCAGGAAAAGAAGAACTTTGATGTCTTTGCAGCGGAGGTCGAAATGCTGTTGAGCCCCTCAAAGAATGGCATCCCTGTCCCGGTAGTTAAGAATGCGGGCTATTATGGGTCAGGCTGAAGCCCCCCGGTGGCGGCCTAGGGGTCAGGGCTCGGTGTGCTCTCTCCATGGCGAACCACGAGGATAGGCGATCAGCAGACATCTAAGATTTGATCCAGCGTTCCACGTAGTCTGCCATCAGTTGTGGAGCGGATGTTGTTGAGCCGAGAGCAGTTTTCCACATCTTCGGCACCTGTTAAGTTCTGCTGTTCGAGTGAATAAAGTGGAGGCCTGTTTGAGAGTCTATGTCGTCCTCGGCCAAGGAGATCTGGGATTCATCTTCCGTGAGTCGCGCTGTGGCATTACGGAGGTCCTGTAGCAGTAATGGTACATCCATTCTAACCTCTCCGATCTTGGTCTCCACTGCTGCCTGTGAAGTTGTGATCGCTTGCAGTATCACAATGAGATCAGTAGCGGAGGAGGGGGACCTATCGCCATCCGGGGCCTGGAGGGCCACTAGAAGAGCCAGTCGTGCACTGGTCCGTTGTCTGTGTAGGAGCGGGTGGGTCTGTCCTTACCCATCGTTTTGGGGCGGCGAGAGGGTAGTCATGTCTGGTAGGTCTGTGCTCTAACCACCAACGACAAAGAAAGAGATGGGGAGGTGGTACTTCCAGCCCCAGGTGGATAGCCACCGTGTGCCTCAAGCAGCAGCAACCAACTTTTATAGGCCCTTCGAGTAAGAGTCACCCCTGCGGGGGCGGGGGGGGGGCGCAGGAGTCTTGGTCGCTGAGTTGGGCCTCACCCCAGCCCAAAGCTGGCCCGAGGAGACCTGGCCACTCTCGTGCAGTAGTTCAGCTATTGAAGAAGACACCGGGGATGGCACAGAGGGGAAATGGTGCAGGGGTTTTTGGTGACTTCATTGAGCTGGTGCTCCACCCAGTGGATGTCGGGCGGTGGAGTGGCACGGGCCTCCCCGGGAAGCCGGGTGGTGGCTACATCTCACAGCGAAGAATGAGCTGTGAGGCCTGCCCCAGGGAGTCTCCTCCATACAGCCACATAGCTATGGCCTCACCTGGGGGGCGAGCAGAGCATTCTGGTGGGTTGCTGCCGTGATGTTCGCTCTCATAGCGTGCCGCTCGATCAGGGCCAGGCCTCCAGCACAGCAGATGGCAAGGCAGCAGCGGTGCTCCAGGTACGAAGTGGAGGGCCGAGTTGGGAGGCCCTGCGTGTGCGTAGGGCCGTGACAACCTCACCAGTCTCCGGGTCAACGGTGGGGGGGTGTGACACCCAAGTGGAGACAGGGCAGCCAGTAAGCAACCCCCTTGTGTCTGAGGGGGAACGTCTGCCAAGCAGCAATGCAGCAGGGCTCTCACCTCTCAGGCCTGCCGGCCTCCGGGTGCAACCCCACCGGCCCGGGGTGTCTCGTCGGTGATCGGGCTTTCCTGGCCTCTGGAACCTCCTCCAGATCTCTCCCGGACGTGTATTGCTGTCACACGCCAATCCCGTAGGTCCAGCACCTAGGCAAGTGAGTCCCCGGGCCGCGCAGCGTTCCGCACCTCGTGTCGGTGAAGGACCGCCACTGGCCCAGCGGCTGTTCCGGGTGCCGGAATCCATTGGAAGCCACAGAGAGCGAGGATGGTATCAATGCCGCACGGGGGGCGGGGGGGGGGGGCCCCTTCGTGTGCTGGGAAACTACAGATGGCAGCTATGAGTCCGAATCTGCCTCGGAGAAAAGGGGTTTACGGCGGAGCATCGCTAAAGTGCAACCGCCATGCTGGCCGCCTTGGCCACGCCCTCTCCTCCCATAGAATTTAATGTTATCAAGTCTCCACTCTTGGGTGTTCTTTTCATACTTTCAAGCTGATCCTCAAGGCATCCATTCAGCATATTTTGTGGAAAGCTGTTTTCTTGTAGCAATCCCCTTTCTGGGAAGGGTGAGATAGCTCACCTCTCTTGGAAGGGTTAGAGAGATCCGAGCCCTATACTCCCAGGGACCCTACACTGTATTCCATAAAGTGATTAGGAGTACACTTCAAGGGTTTTGTCTTAAGATGGTATCCAACTTCCATGTTAGTCTCTCTACCTACTTTATAAAACCTTGTTCTGTACAAATGTAGCTCAGTCTGTTTAGAGGTAAAGCTGCAACTACTGCTTTATTGAGAAGCAACCCCATTGGGGGGACATCTGAAAAGCCACAACCCGAAGATCACTCCATCCGTTCACCAGGTGTTTTTGTGTTGAAACCGATTTTAGGCCGACGCTCAAGTGTTTCATTCTTGTCTGATAAACCTTTTTTGATGGCCCATTATATTTTCTCCTTAATTTCACCACTTTGCAAGAGATAAGCTTGCTATTACATTTAGTGTGTGTTTTTTCTGTCAGATTTTCCCTGAAGGAATCAGAACACTTACTTGTAATCCTAGTTCTCCTCCGGGGAATCTCCATCGAAATTATAAACCACCCCTCTCTCCTCTGCAGTGGAAAAAAGAGCATTTGATTACATTTTGGCAAGACCTGGAGTTTTTACCACTACAGGGGTGAATTTATGTTGGCAGAATGTTCTTCGTTAAAGGATCAAATATTTTTCTAGCTTTTTTATGATACTTCCCATTCAACTACTCTGCCTTTTTCCTCACACTTTTCATTCAAGGAAAGGTTTCTGAACATTTTCTAGCCACATTTGTAAAAGCAGTAAAACATTAAAAGTAAAATGCATTTCTTGCTTTGTTTTAAAGAGAATATGTGAAAGTCAACCGATAAGTCTGGATAGGCTGTTAAGATGCAGCGTGTGGTTTTTTTTTTTCTTTTCCTTTTCCTTTTAAAAAAAAATAAATATTGACTTTTCTAAATAAGCTTTTTTTTTTTTATAATTTAATATTTCGAAAGTGCTCCAGGATCCTAAGTTCAGTGTAATTAGTCAGTGCTTAACGGAGATTCCTCTGAAGATGAATTAGTATTATAGTTAAAAACCTTTTGCCATCCTCCTGCTCCTTCCTCAAAGCGTCAGTCTTCCTAAAATCGTCTATTTTCCAGCAAACAAAAAAATACTGTGGGTAACCACTTGCGCATAATAAGCTTTTACTTGCTTCTTCTTTTAAAGAATGTTTGGTGTTAAAGTGGAACAAAATGTGAAAGGTGAGGGAATGATCAGAGGATATGGGACTAGAGCTTGGGAATTCATAGGAGAAGGCTGGGGCACTGTTAAAAAGTCAAATTACTTTTGAAATCTACCACTGTTATACCGGTCAGCCTTAGGGTAGTCTTCCCCCCCTCCCCCCCCAACTTTTTGCCTTCAGCCCTGCTATTTTTTGTTGGCCAGGACTCTAGTACTGTTTAGCGGTGGTAAAGTGCTTGTGCTCTCTCCCCTGACCATGGTAGAATTTTCTTATACTCAATTGGCACATTTCATTTACGTGTACGTCCCTAGTAAAACGGTACCCCATGTATCCAGGGCCTGTAAATTAAATGCTACTAGTGGGCCTGCATCACTGATTCTGCCACCCACTTACGTAGCCCTTTAAACCGGTCTCATGCCTGGCATTGCAGCCTGTGTATGCAGTTATTAACTGCCATTTCGGCTTGGCAAAATAAGCCTTCTGCCAGGCCCAAACCCTCCTACATATGACAAACCTAGGGTAGGCCCTGAACAGCCCATAGGACAGTGTATTTAAAAAGTTGGACATGTACTTTTAAGTTTTGTATGTCCTGGTAGTGAAAACTCTTAAATTCATTTTTTACTCCTGCAAGGCCTACCACTACCACAGGATAACATTGGGTTTCCTTATTACGTTTAAGTGATGACGTGTCTACGTGCTCCTAACTAAAAGTTGAGTTTGGTCTCTAAAGAATTGTAATTTAAAAACCCTCTTTAATGGTAAAGTTGAATTTAAGTCCCAATTCTGAAAATGCCACTTTTAGAAAATCCAACACACAAAGATGATGGCCCGAATGTTGAACATTGTCAAACATTCACCCCCGTCACAGATCTGGGTTTAATCCATCGTTATTTTGCTCGCCACGCCATTCCAGTTTGGACCCAGCCATATGCAAATTAGCCTTGACCCTGTTCCCCATGGGAACAGTCCAGCCTGAACTGCCAGGCCAGGACCTCCCTTGACCAGAAAACAAGCACCCTGGGACTGGTTTTGGGGCATGAGCCAGGCTAGCTTGAAACCGCTGGCGTAGGGAGCACGGGACTCACGACTGGGCATACCCTTCCCACTTTTGGTGAAAATGCAGCACAAAAGGATGATGGACGGAATGTTGAACATTGTCAAACATTCACTCCCAGTCACAGATCTGGGTTTAATCCATTGTTGTTTTCCTCGCCACTTCCAGTTAGGACCCAGCCATATACAAATCAGCCTTGACCCTGTTGCCCGTGTAAACAGTCCAGCCCAAACTGCCAGGCCGGTTCCTCCCTGGACCGGCAAACAAGCATCCTGGGATGAACATGAACAAAAACATTTTCATCAGGGAGAAACATGAACACCGCATAAGCAGCAAGGGATCCGAATACGTGACTGAGGTCACCAACACCAGACTGGAAAGAATTCCCAATTTTTTCAAAACTCTGCATAACCCTTAGTCCACTGACTCCGCCAGGGTCACATGTCTAATTTATGTACGACACAGACCCATACAAGAAATAGAATGCTTGCACCCATTGAAGCAGTGGGAAGTTCCAGTGTTAACGTGTCCCTCCGACTACCAGTATAAAGAGCCCAGCAGTATTCTTTGGACTGTGCAGTAGAGTGTTAGAACATGTTGCAACCCCATAGATTCTAACTGCTGGACACTACACATGTTGTCTTGATGTGTTAATCACACGTTTAATTATTATTAAGGCTCCCTGTTTTCCGTTTTTACTGATTTTTACAGATAAATACAGACAGAAAATCATTTATTTTCTGGTCTGTATTTATTTTTAAATGTGGATAAAAACGGAAATTTTGTGTTTTTTGAGTGATTCTAAATACACTTTGCCATAAGTGTCAGGCCAATAGCTGTGTGGATTGATAGGTAAGGGGGTTAAAAAAAAAAAAAGGAATTTTAGTAGAGGCTTAAACAGCAGTAGATATGCACAAGGCTGATACTGAAATGTGCATATTTTCATATAAGTGCATTGATTTATCTTCTGCAGGTGTTCATATCATTGAAACCTAGCAGGCATTCAAGCGTGACTGCATATTTATTGGTTAAATAAATGCAGAAATATACCAGTTTCAGCTATATTTTTTTCCGAAAACCCATGATAAATATGGATAAATACAGATAAAGTTGACAAAAAATAAATATGGATAAATACAGACGGAAATGTCAAAAAAATAAATACCATAAAACCGGGAGCCCTAATTATTATTTCAATGTAACATCTTAGTTTATGTATGTTTGTATTTTGATTGATTTTGTTTATATTGTATACACGTGTATTTGTGGGCAATGATGTTATGTTTACACTTTTGTCTCATTTAAATGTATGGTATTTTGAAAGAATATCCATTGACAAACTCAATCCTCTGTTTATTTTCTTGAGAACATGGTTAAATTTGTGGACGTGATGTATTCAGTGTACATCGGTTGAGGTTGTTTTAATCACGAGTTGTCATTTATTTGACGTTCAGAGAAACAATGGTAATGCCTGGACATTATTATCAGAAGGAATTATAGGAGCGGTGGAGGGGACAGAATGGTTATCACCTGTTGTAGCAAGCAAACATTGGGGCGAAATAAGTTTTTGCTTCGTCCTTTGCGAACTGAATAAACGTGTTGCAGTTGAAAAATATTCATTGCCTCATATTGCTGAAATGCTAACTTAAATGAGCAATGCAGAAAAATGTTCCACATTGGATATGAGGTCAGCGTACCATACGGTCAAACTTTATGAGGAATTAAAAGATTTGACTGCTTTCATCACACCAGTGGACATCTAGTGATTAATTCACAAGCCTTTTAATTTGGCATCTGTGGCCTCCATATTCCTGCGAGTATTGGAAAGCATATTGAAATATGTACAAGGGGGTAAAGATATTTCAAAGTGATATACTAATTTATGGTGATATTCGAGAAGAACACAATAGCAGACTGAGCCCCTTTATATATTCTCTATCGTAGTATGGTTTGACGACCAGAACTTTGCTAGAGTTCGCTGGGGAACACAGAGCGAGTTAACATAGCGGATTCCTGCATCCAGAGCGGGTAAGGCAGGGCCGTGTGCTAGCCCTTACTCTATTTTCCTTGTACCTTAATGATATCGTTCGTTGTCTAAAGCAGCCCCCTACGATGCTCCCTTATTGGCCAAGAAAAAATCTCCAATCCTATTTTTTGCGTATGATATATTGTTGATTTCCAAAACCAGAGCGGTTTACAAAAGCGGCTGAACCACCGAGTTCTGTCGCTCGGGAGGATTGGAATTCAACACTGCTAAGACAAAACTGATGTTCTTTAATCCACACAAAACATTTAGAGGAAGATTGGCTTACAATGGTGTGCCACTGGAGAGGGTGTACTCCTTTGTGTACTTGGAAGTCACTCTGACTTCATGTCAGTGAGGCGACTATCCAGCACAAACAATTAGCTGGGGCTGTTCTCAAAGAGGATAGGGCTTCTTCCAGTAAACCAATAGCCCCGGCCCTTCAGATTTATGAATCAACAGCACTGGGGTCCGCTTTATATGGGGCTGAACTGTGGGGCTGTGTAAACATCAATGACTGCTCTAGATCAGAGAACACATTTCTGATAAATATTGCCCATCTTCCACCGAGCACCCCCTAACACATTTTGACATTGGACATGGGCATAAAAGGGTGGAGGGCAAGTGCAGATTGTGCCCGTTGTTGTTTTGGAGGTGCCTCTGGTCTACCCCAGAGATGGCATACTACACTGCTGCCCTCCAGGATGTAATGAAATTTGACAGAGCTCGTAAAATAAAGTGCCTCAATGACATCCAACAGTCATTTTGCTCTATTGGGATGGGTGACCTGTGGGAAAGCCCTTCTGCAGCTCCCATTCCCTCAAAGGAAGTCCTAAACTCTACTGGGGAAAAAGCAGAAGATGATTAACTCCACAGAGTGTTAAATGTCCCCTGACAAATTATTTTACGAATTTTAAGTCGCTCGGTGTGCAGTGTACAACAAACTTGAATTAAAAAGCGCAACTAACAGAAAAGATTTCTCAAAGTCTGGAAGACGTAAGATGGTTATCTTCGGTGGAAAAAAAATTCCAGGATTTGAGTCTCAACTTACGAAAGGCCTACCTCCAGAGCCACAAGTTTAGAACGAGGGACTTTGAAAATGCACAATAGTCTCATTGTAAGGTAGCATATAGGACGTTGGATGCCAAAAAGAACTCTGAGAGATTAGTCTAATTCTTTGAAAAGTCCAGTGAAATGTACACCTGATCTTGAAGTGAACATGTTTTATTGACTGGGAGTGTAGTCACTTATCGGTTACCAAATGCGATCTAATTTAAATTGGTGAAAAGCAGAGTGACTGACAATTCTGACCTGCTACTACTTTGTGAATGTTTCCGGGACACCCAAGCAGACTGCATTGCCTTAGTTGAAGGACCGTGAAATACTGGGATCAGTTGGCGTGCTTATGCTTCTTCATTCAGTTGTGGACCAGCTGCTAGGGAGGAGGGCACTTGAGCAATCCAATTTTGCAACAAGGGGGTGCACTGCATACTGACATTGGCCATAGCCTTGTTAAACTTGGAGTGTTATGTTGTTAAATTAAATATGAGTGGGCAGATTACTGCCAGATTTGAACCCAGCTCTGAGGGCGCGCAAAAGAAAGCACTCCACACTTAAATACATAAAATAGTGCAACAATACAAGCAGACCATGGCAATTTTCATGCTTGCGGATGAAGAAGTGGAATTGCCTATTCCTGGATTTTTTTTTTTTTTTTTTTACTGTGAGCCTTATCTAAAGCCCTTTTCTGCTCCCAGTCCTATCCACAAACACTGAATGTCTGCCTCTGATCTTAAACTCCAGAAAGGTCACATACAGAAGCAGGCTCACAAACATTTCCAAAATGTGTGCATCCCCTTGACTAGTTGTCCAAGACCCTAAGAATGTGTGTCCATCAAAATATCTAATATCCCAATTCACCTGGCGGAACCAGTTGACTCTTAGTTCCTAGCAAAAGATGCCACGCGACTTGTGGATCAAAGCAGATTTGGCCCACTCCTGCTTAATGCTCCTACAGCAGAAACTAGAAGGTTTGGAAGGTCACAGAAAGTTGAAGTGCACATGAATATTGACCAATGGGTCCAGTAGGTGCTCTCTCTGTTTGTTTGTTCATTGAGGTTCACTGTTTCTGTATATTTTGTTGGGATGGTACTACAGGTAACCTCTCAATTGGTGTAGCGGCACACAGTCATACAAGGGAAACTAATAATGCTTCAGTGCTGATGGCCAGACTTTCAAAATCAGAATGCTTGCCGTGCTGGTCTACATTATACTGTTTACGTGCAATTGATTGTCTTTGTAATGTCCGTGTTGTGTACATTCGAGCCATATAGTTGATTAATGGAATGCTATTTCTTGTCCACTTTGTCTTCGCCTGCAGCAATGCATAGTTGTGATATAATGTATTCAGTTCATAAGCCCAAGTTGCACCATCTGAACTGTCACCACCTTGTGTGTTTGTGTATGTGCATATATAATACGTGTGTGTGTGTGTGTGTGTGTGTATATGTGTGTATGTATATATATGTATGTGTGTGTTTGTGCTTCTGTTAACTGCTAATACATTATGCATTTCACCATCTTGGGGGAAGATAATTTATCAGTTGGGTAGTTGTAGGGTTGTTAATACACACCATGTTCATTTTTTTACCAACTTGGAGTTTTTTATTGCCATGCAAATCCTCTTAAGTGACCCACCTGAGTAAGATTAAGAGATTTCCACTAATATCTCTTGCTGATGGTGATCAGCACAGACTATTGCCCTCCAAGTAGGTGTTGCTCTTTTTCCACCAAAAGCATTTTTCAGAATATTCTTTGAGAAATATTTCATACTTGTTTATATGTTGCTTTGTTATTAATATAAATTGCTTCTTTCTACTGTTAAGATCAGATTATTGTTCATGCCCCTACACAGTGGACAATAGCATATGCTAATCATTGCAACCAAGGGACAGTGGTAGAAGAACTTTAAAGTTCTACGAGTTATCTGTTTATTTCCTCATTTGCTGTTATCTGTTTTGATTTAGTGCTTGCTTTTTGTTGGTAAGTCTAGCTGTCGTTCTCTTCTAGGGATTCTACTCTTGTTGATGTCACTGGTGGATTAGATGCGGACTCCTCCAATGGGAAGGACCCTTTGGTATGTAGCCAAAAGCAGTACTTATTGTGGAATATTAGTTTTCAGTCATGGGGTATATTTTGTGAAAATGGTAGCAGCAGTACGCCACAAAGAAGATGACAGATGCACTTTTTTTTTTTTTTTTTTTTAATGTATTGATTTTTTTCAGACTTCATAATATGTATTATAATGAAAGATCAGCAATGTTCCTGTGCATAGTAGGATCCTGCCAATTTATTATCAAATAACACTGGTGTGTGGGCTACTCTTGGTTACAGGTCATTACTTGGTAACTGGTTTTCTCTTGCATTGTTACACAACACCACTGGGCTGGTGTTCGCAATTTCTAATGGTATCACAGTGGAGTCGCTGCCTGACATTTCATGTTTCCCAGTCTGTCAACATATGGCACTCTACCTGCCCAGCAGACTGTCACGACTGAGAACCATGATCCTTTAAAGGAGGATTTCTTTAGCTGAAAAGAAAAGGCCTGTTTTTCCTTTGCAGTGTGTTATTCAACAAAGTTTAAGGTGGTCATTGGCTACAGTAAGTTTCTACAACTTTACGAAATTTGAAAATGTGTAAATATTGATATGTCGCCTACTGGATTTACATGTTGCATGGCGCAGTCCACATCAGGAGCAAGAGCAGGTTTTACCTTAATATATAAATATATATATATTTTTTTTTACGCAGGACATTGATTTAAGTTAAGACCACTATATAAAATCCAGCCCCTTACTAACTGTAATTTCACTCTAGTGGCTGAAGTTATAGCTATAGTGTGAAATGACTATTTCACATTGGGCGTAGTTTGCCCCAAATAACACAGCCTTAGTTTTTTCCTAGCATGCGTATTGTCTGTTTTTGATGTCCACTGATGAAACCAGGCTGTCAAAGCTTGCTCTACTCCATTGGTTTAAATCAATCATTGTGGATGGGGAGGGGGGGCGGTGGGGGAGGCCCAAGGGATGGGGAGGGGAGTCCAGGAAGGTCAGATCCATGTGGTTTTTTTTGTTTGTTTTTTGGGGGCGGGGATATCCACGTAAGAAATTCTAAAACTGTGAAATTAACTTACATTGTCAGTGAATGGCAGAGATCTGTCTACTTCAACCAATGTTAGATTCCCCCTATCCGCTGTGAAGTGTGTCCTGGAACCCCAACCTACGGACCTTGGTTTGTTGTGTGGTATTGGGGTTAAAAAAAAAAAAAACTTGCAGTAAATATTTACTCTTCCTTGACATAACGTGTGACTGGGCAGGACTTCAGCATCTTTAGGAAGAGGCCCCAATCCTGTCTTGTCTATGGAATGGGATGAAGCAGCTCTATTGAACGTGGGAGGCTCCCTCATGCAAGAGGCTCATTGTACTAGGAATTAATTAATGCCAGCCATAGCAAAAACGTTGCTTTCCTTTTAAATCAAGCCAATAAATAGTGTACATTAGTATATTTTGAAAATATAAACTGGCTGACATTGAACTGTGAGCAGAGTAAATAAAGGGAAATTTTGCTTCTAAGCTCCTACATGCTAATAGACCCGATTGAAGTGGGTGACCCTTGATTAAAGCCAAAATTGCTTTATTTTTAGAAATGCCCCCCCCCCCCCCCTTCCCAATAATCTTCATAGGGGAAAATAAAAAAAAAACTGTTCCCCCCTTAATCTCCCTCCTTGGTGTTTCAAAATGTTATCATGTATGTAAGCTGTAAAAAGAAAATATGTAACGTCAAAGTCTTGGCTTGCTGAGTATTGTACTAATGGTTGTTCACCGAGGGCTTACATGAAGACTTGATGGACAAGATGGAAGTGTTGAAAGTTTGGTTGGTCAGCAACTACTGTATTTCATACTGATCTTGTACTGTAGCCATTGCTTATAGAAAATCAAAGAGACTGGAACACTCCATTATAGTAGTGCTTTACTCCTGCTCACAGGCCTGATGGATTTTGTGTTAAATCTCTTGTGCTTCCAGGAAGGTGCCGGAGACGGATTGGAAGCAATGGACACTCAGACTGGTTCTCTTGATGACGACAATGGCCGCCAGCTCGGAGAGATAGAACTTCAGTGTGGGATTTGCGCAAAGTGGTTCTCAGCGGAAACCTTCAGCATTGACACTACGTATGATTGCTTTGAAATCTACCTTTGCCAATCAGATACACTGTAGATCGCCAAATCAGTTAGAGAGACATTACCAGGAAAAAGTACTACTTTTTGAAGGAAAAAAGTATGACTAGTTTCTTTGATTTAAGTCCTGGTTTTTGTGATTGAGTGCTTACTAGAGGGCACAATAGGAGCCCTTCATTTGTTAATTACTGGCCAATTATGAAAGTAATAATTGGCATGCTGAAAATGCATGTAAGATTAGCCCAAACTACAACCATGTAGATTAATTTTAGTTTGCTTAGACTGCAGTATAGTGCTATAGAATTTTGTTTTTATATAGGGTTTATGTAGTACAGTCTTAGTCACAAGAACTCACTGAGCATGGTAAATAGCAAGTCATTAGGATTTGTTGGTGCAAGGAGTTACTTTAAAATAGGTGTACAGTACACTGGGGTTCCCTAATGTGAGCAAAGAAATCAAAGTTGGAGCTCTTTGAAGGCCTTAGTTTTTTAGAAGTGAAACCAACTGACCAGATAAGGGAAAATTACCTGGTAGTATTGTCTACAGAGTTGGAGGCCTGTGATATGAGCCAAACGTAAATCAGTGATGTTGCCATTGGCATCAAAATGGGCACAATAGATGCCCCAGTGGCCCACCATTAGTCCCTCCCTTGCTTACCTTCATTACACACATTCGGCATTCCTGCCTCACCAGACACCTATACTATGTGATGCAAATCCATATAAAAAAAAACCACCCCCTCCAACCTCCTGGTTTTTCCTCTCCTCACGTGAGGCGCGCATAACATGCGCCGGCCATGTGCGGTGGTGCGGTCATTTCTGAGTTTCCAGATGGATTATTCCTTGTTGGAGTGGGCATGGCGGGGCCGGCCTGGTCTGCAGCGTGGCCTTCCCTTGCTGCGTCTGGGGTCACGGTGCGCTCTTGGCAGCAGAGCGGGCATAGTCCGGATGGCGGGGTCACCGGCTCGGTTTGGCTGGGGCTGAACTTCCGGGTTGCCAGCCGGATTGCGAAGCAGCAGCATACTGGACAGCTCTTCTCCTAGGCTGACTGCTTCTTGATTCAGTACACAGCAAGGGCTTCTCAAGAGCATGTTTTTCTGTCATTCATGTAGCTTTGAGATTGGATGTTTGTTTTACTGTGGTTTATAGGAGGCTGGGGTTGTGTGTGTGTGTGTGTGTGTGTGTGTGTGTGTGTGTGTGTGTGTGTGTGTGTGTGTGTGTGTGTGTCAGTGACACCTATATCTAGGTGTCTTCCTCCTGGTTTTTAGGTCTCGCCTAGCGTTGCTGCGCACCTCGCTCGGCGAGATTTATTGCTAATGAGGAGTTTGAGAAAAGGGCTTTAAGCCCCGCCCCTTATTTCCATTGGCTGGCGTCACCCAGGCCACACCTATACATACGTGCATGCAAATATGCACTAGAATTGTAGTGCTGGGACCTAGGTTAGTGCATATCAGTGGGACTTTACTTGAGTGGGCCAATAGGCCTTCACTCATGTGGAACAGATAAAAAGGTCTGGTTATAACTACTGATTCAGAGAGCAGAGTACGCTGCCAGAACAGCTAATCCCATGACAGGGAAGGTAGGCCAATGTCAAAAAATGAGGGCATGCTTTGCACATCCCTTTTCAAACACATTAGAAACTAAAACCAACAGGCATTTGCAATGCAACAGGTCTCGCATATACGCGAGTTTGAGCTATTGGCATTGTAAATAACAATGCCTTTATTTATGTTTTGGTTTTTGAAACCTAAATAAAACGCATTGTCATTTACAATGCCAATAGCTTAAACTTGCGTAAATGCGAGACCTATTGCATTGCAAATGCTTGTTCTACTGTGTCATTCTGGTGGGGAAACGTGCAAGCATGTCCTGTCCTATGATTGATGATGATGACCCCATTCCTACTCTCCGGAGCAGGTCCAGGGGTCCGGTGGATTCTTCTTGCCCCACTCTCTGCTTCTGAGGTTCAGGCTATGATTGAGGCTGCTGTGTCTCGTGCTCTGGAGTCCAGGGTTCCGTCCAAAAGAAGGGGCTCTCATTCTGCTGTGGGTCTGGTGGATTCGCCCTCTGACAACTCTTCAGCTTCTGAAGCTAGCCGTCCCTCTACGGGTAAATTTGTGCCTAGAGGAAGTTCCGGATATTCTGCAACATATCCAGGAGAACTTGGGATTTGCACCTTTTTCATCATCTGAGGCAGCGGAAGGCATTTTTCCCCAGTATGTTAAGCCTCCTGTTTTTGCTATGCCATTTCTTTGTCGTATCAAGGACTTGATTGCTGGTGAATGGCGTGACCTGGAACACTCTTCAGTTCCCTGCTTTCTTCAAAATCTGTACTCTCTGGAGGAGGGGGGAGGACTCTCTTACTCACTCTGTCAAGGTGGACGCCATGTTGGCCACTCTGATGGGTCGTAGGGCAATCAATCCGGAGGATTGTTCTCCTACGGATACTACATACAAGAAAGTTGGTGGGGCTCTGAAGAAGGCTTTCTCTGCAGAGAATTTGACTTTAAAGGCAGGGGTCTATTCTGCTTATGCTGCTCAGTCCTTGGTGTCGGACTTTGAGAAACTGGCCACAGCAATTCAGGAGGAGACTGATTGCTCTGACTTACTGGTTTACATGGAACAGGCGAAGTTATTGACGGATATATCTTCGGATTTTCTTAAGTCTTCTGCCATGGCGTCTGGTTCCATGATATTGGCACGGAGGAATCTGTAGATGCGAGACTGGAAGGCCGATTTCTCAGAGAAATAGTCTCCCCTTAAAATTCCATTTGAGGGTAAACTGCTGTTTGGGGAGCAGCTGGACAGCATGATTTACCAAAGCTTTCAAAGATCGAAAGCATGCCCTTCCCTACAAGGGGAAGACTTCTTTGTCTTCCTACTCTCGTCATTTTAGGAATCCTCCTTATTCCTCTTCTTCCTTTCATTCCTCCCGTCAGCTCTCCAAGCCCTTTTCGGACTGATGACCAAAGTTCCAACCCAAGAAGGCCTTTTCCTTGGCAGACGCCAAGGGTCAACCTGATTCCTTCAAGCGGAAGTCCTGACCATGATTGCGGGGCGGCTTCACTGTCTGTGAGTGGGAGACTGTTGTATTTTCTGGAGGCTTGGAGTCTGGATGTGAGGAATCATTGGGCTTTGAACATTGTCAGGAGCGGGTATCATATAGACTTTGTTGCTATGCCTCCCAGCTGGGGCACCATCCGTACTCCTTTCCCCAGGGATACGGGGAAGAGGTAGGCGCTTCTGGATGGGGTTCAGGCTCTTGTGGACAAGATGGCGTTCGTTCTTGTCCCCCTGGAGGAGCAGGGAATGGGTTGCTATTCTATTCTTTTTCTGGTTCAAAAGGTGTCCGGGGGGGGGGGGTTCACGCCAGTTCTGGACCTCAAGAGTGTGAGTGGGTGGGTCAAGACCATTCACTTCAAGAAGGTGACTTTACAGTCCATTATTCCGTTGGTAGGGGTCCAGGACTTTGACATCCATAGACCTCCAGGACGCTTATCTCCACGTTCCCGCGGCACAGGAGCATCAGAAGTTTCTGCGTTTTGCGATGGGGGACTGCCACTTCCAGTTTGTGTTGCCATTCGGGCTGAAGTCCGCTCCCCGGGTCTTCACAAAGCTGTTGGCTCTGTTGGTGGCTTTGGCTCACGGTCAGGGGATTTTTTTCCATCCCTACCTAGACGACTGGTTGGTTCACGTTCCCTCCTTCATGTTGGCTCTCAGTCACACAGGGGTAGTTCTGGACATTTTGCAGGAGCACAGTTTTCTCATCAATCGGGGGAAAATCCTTCCTTGTTCCGTCCCAGGACTGTCTTTATTGGAGCTAGATTTTATACAGATTTGGGGGTGGTCGCATTGCCCAAGGTTCGGGTGTCTGAGATCCGGTCTCGCATTCTGGATCTCTTGTCCGGGAAGATCCAGGTGGCAGCTCATTGGTTCCAGATTCAGGGGGGATCTAGCGGCCACAGTGTTTCTAGTTCTATGGGCCCGGTTTCATTTGCACAAGCTGATGGCACACATTCTGGTGCATTGGTCTCCCCCTCTCTTCTCCGATACCGGTTTCCCCTCAGATCGGGGAGGATCTAGGTTGGTGGGTGGTTCGGTATCCTCTGCCCCTTTAGTGGTCACCACAGACGCCAGCCTCTCCGGGTAGGGGGCCTGAATGGGGGTTCATCGGACCAGGGGCTTCTGGCCCTAAGCTCAGAGCAGGAGGTCTTCGAATTGGAGGGAGTTGGAGGCTGTTTGCCTCTGCAGGCCTTCTCGCGGTCTCTGAAGGGTTCAGTGGTCCTGATCATGACGGACAACATCACAACCATGGCATTTGTGAACAGCCAGGGGGGAGGGAACCAAGTCCCCTTTTCTGGCTCTGATAGTGGAGAAGTTGTTCTGTTGGGCGGAGTCCCATGTGTTGGCGCCATCAGTGATTCATATTCAGGGGTGTCCAGTTCTCTGGCGGACACTCAGCAGAGCCATCCAGTCATCAGTGGATTCTTGCCTCCGTCTGGAGTTGTTTGTGGAGCTGACGGTGTGCTAGGGGCGTTCCGGTGGTGGACCTTTTTGCAAGTGTTGTCCATGCCAAAGTGCCCAGATTTTGCTCTTGGAATCAGAAGAGTTCGGCTTGGGCTGTGGACGCTCTATCCTGCCTGTGGCCTCGGTCTTCTTTACGCGTTTCCTCCCTTTTCTCTGCTTCTCTGGGTCCGATCTTTGGGGGCGTCCGTAGTCCTGATTGCCCCAACTTGGCCGCTGGCCTCTTGGTTTCCTCTTCTGGTGGAATTGAGGACAGAATTGGAGTGGTTACTGCCCCTGACTCCCTCGCACTTGATGTTCCCTGGTTGCAGCAGGAGGTTCTGTCCTGGATGCGCTTGGCGGCCTAGAGGTTGAACGCTTAGGGCTGCTGCACAAGGGGGTTCCGTCAGGTTTGATCTCTAATCTGCAGGCGGCTAGGTGCTTGTCTACCAACAAATCTTATTTAAGGCACCGGCATTCTTTCAGTAGGTGGTGTTGAGGTAAGGGTTTGGATCCTGCTTCCTCTACCTTGTTTGAGGTGATGTTGTTTCTCTAGGATGGGGCTGCGTGGGGCTGAAGGTGGTCTCCCTTCGACTTCAGTGGGCTGCGATTAAGGCTTTCCGGAGTTCTTGGCACAATCTGTCTGATCCTGATTGTCTGATTGGGTGGCTTTTCAAGGGGTTGCGTAATGTTCTTCCTTCCCCTAGGAAGCTCTTTCTCTTTGGGATCTGTCTTTGGTTTTGGAGGCCTTGATGTCTCCTCCGTTTGAGCCTCTGGTTTCTGTGGATTCGCGTTTCTTGTCTTTTTAAGACCTTCTTTTTGGTGGCCATTTCTTCGGCTCGCTGTTTGAGTGAACTGGGCGCTTTGTCTTTCCGGCATCCCTTTTGTAGGGTTTTCGATGACGGGATCATTTTACGACGGTCCTTTTTTTCGTCCTAAGGTTGTTTCCCAGTTCCATCGGGACCAGGAATTGATACTGCCTTCCTTTTTTGATTCTCCTTCCTCGGACTCTGAAGTCGGCTGCACTCGTTGGATGTCAGGAGGGTTCTCCTGATCTATATGGACTGTGTAGCTTCCTTTCGTCTTTCAGATTCCCTTTTTGTTAATTTTGTGTCAGTGAAACGGGGGTTGCGTCCTTCCACTTTTTCTTTGAGTTGGTAGGTTCACACTCTGATTTCTCTGGCTTACAAGTTTGCTGGGCAGGTTTCTCCCCTGGGGGTTCAGGGTCGTTCCACTAGGTCCATGGCGACCTCTTGTGCTGAGATCCAGGGGGCTTCCATGTATGAGATCTGTCGGGCTGCCACCTGGGCTTCCCCTTTGATGTTTGCCTCTCAGTACCGGATTGGCCAGGAGGTTGACCGGTCTAAGGTTTTTGGTTCCAGGGTTCTTTCCACTATGGTTCCTGAATTGCAGTGCTTCCTTGTCTGTATTTTTCTAATCAACCTGTTTTTGTTCATATCCAATATGGTTGTCCTGTTTGGCTTTGTACATCTCATGTGTGTAATGATGGGAAGCTAGGGAGGGACGAGGAGGTAATGCTTCAATTACTTACCGGTAATTGCATTACTCTGAGTCCTACTCCCTCGCTTCTATTCATTACATCCCTCCCTCCCTGGTAGTCCAGGCTAACCTTTTGGTGTGGTTTCGGATTATGTGGTATTACAGGAGGTTGAAAGGGAGTGGTTTTTTTTAATACGGATTTGCACCACATAGTATGGGTGTCTGGTGAGGCAGGAATGCCTCGTGTGATGAATAGAAGCGAGGGAGTAGGACTCGGAGTAGGACTCTAAGTAATGCAATTACCGATTAAGTAGTCGAAGCATACTCTGTGATACTGGAGAGTTAATCTACAGTGCCGTTCCATCCCTCTACAGCCTATTTTGTCTGCATGCCATAGGGGGAGGGGGGGGCAGAAGATTTCTTTTTTCTAGCTGCAAGTGAAGAGACGCTAAGTTGCTTCTCTTCAGTTAATGTCCAGTTTTAATTAAAGGTTAGCACATAACTCTGACTGATAGAATTGTGTTCCTTTTCTGTGCACTAAAATTCTGACCTGTCCCTTTTTAACAAATCCTTTCATAGAGCATGTCTACCCTTCATGACCAACTACAGTTTTCACTGCACTGTATGCCATCATAGTGGAAACACTTACTTCCTACGCAAACAAGCCAGTAAGTATATTTATCTGTGGAGTTATTCCCTGTAAGTGTGGTGTTGTTCCGTGGTGTTGTTCAGGGCCCTGTTATGTTTGGTAATGTACTTTTTTTTTTTTTTTTTTTTTTCCTTCCTCTTTTTGAGATCCTTCTGTTTGGAGCACAATTCTGAAATAAGCATGCCCTTCCAGTTTATTGCTGTACACTGAACTTCTTCCTTTCCTCCTTCTTGCTAATCTCCTTCCAGTTGCACTGGGACATAGTCAATTTTTCTGGTGGACAAGCTGGGGTAAATCTCCTGTTGGTTTCTGCCCATCAGTCTTGTTGCTTGTAACTCACTTGGCTAGCAATTAGGCCTGGGAGACATTATTACACTAGCAAAATTACAGAAATTACTTGACATTTTGCACTATGTAGTTTTTGCGTGCCAGGAACCCATGCATGTAGAAAGTATCTCATCGAAGGATATTTTTTTCTCAAACCGGTCTATTACCAGTTTTATGAAAGTGTTTTGTTTTTTACCCCCAAATGTTTCTCCTTACTCTTCCACATCCTTTATTGCCCATGTTGTCTCATTGGAAGTAGCTTTGGCTTGGTAGATTTGCCATATCCTATCCTAGTTTAATTTCTGATTCATATTAAACCTTTATTCTCTGATCATTGAGAGTTTGCTATGAATAGAGTAGCTACCTGGCCTAGTGTAGTCTTGTCCTCCTTTTATTTGCTGCCTGGGTTCTCTGCTCCATGCATTTTGGATCCCATGATTGGGATTGCAGTTGATTTTCACCATAGACCTCTGCACCAGTTGGGGGGGCTTTCCTATTACAGTGCATTGTGATCTGTCACATTACTCTGAGTTATTCAAATGCTGTATATCAAGACCACAACTCCCAGAATGCAAAATATTGTGCAATGAAAGTCTAGGGCTGCAACATGGTGCCCTTGGTAACTTGACACTGACCACTGTTGGCAGTGAAATCCATGCCTCAATAGCGGTCCCAATCTTTTCTTCCATACGCTGCAAAATTGCTTCATTATCCTTCGGTACTCTGATTAGGACCACAATCTCTTACAGCATATCTGCCTCCTTCCCCTTGACTGGAGTGCAGAGAGACATTGTCTTCACACATGCTCACACTAAATCACTTTCTAAGGCCAAGTGTCTGTACAGCACACTTGATCTCCCTCTCTGTCCCGCTGAACACCATTCTGTTGCATTCCACACTACTGCTGCAATTCTTTCTTTGTTTCTATTTTAACCTGTCCTCCACACACACAGCCACTCTTCTTTCTGTTACCCTTTCTCAGACCTATATCACAGCCCTTTTTTCTTCACAATTTCTATATCCTGCTGAACCAATATTCTGAACACCATTTTTGCCTCCTTGTGGCTGTTTGCTTTTCTAGACGTAGCTCATTTTTCCCTCTACTTTACCAACCATTAACAGAACCTACCAAAGCAGCCGCTAATTGAGCTTTTCCTTGTTATAAAACTAAATTAAGTCCTGCAAATTGGCAGTATTAACCAGGCTTTTCATAGGTCTTCATGTAAACTGACACTGTGGATGTTGGTGATTTTACTTTCTTGCCATTGCAGCAAAGGTGCTTTAACTAAGAATGTGGGTGAGTTGAAGTAATTTATCCAGTTGTGAATACTACTTGTCAAAAGAAGCTAATGTCAGGGAAATGGCAAGAAAACCCACCCATTTACTAACTATTTACTGTGTACATATGTATGGGATTTATAGTGTGAACCTAGCTGCAAAGCCACCAAGCACCATCCCAAAGGTTGGTTCGTCGCAAGATAAGTGGCCATTAAAGACAGGGTATGGAGGAGAGGGGGAGAGGACGGGGCAGAAGGACATTTGTGAGTGTTGAGTGAATGGATAGAGGTGGTCTGTAGAGATTTGGGTGCAGCAAGGTGGTGTGAATAAAACTTTCTTAATTTGCTTGGAGTAGAGCAAGAGGCTAGAATCTGCTTGTGGGATTTTTCTTTCTTGATTTTCAGAGTGTTTCAGAAAAAGTTTGTGGTCCGATTTATTATTTTTCTTTTCTTTTTCTTCCTTCCATCATGTGCTTTTGAATCTTGATGTTGCTCCTCTGAGATGCGGATGCCCCTGTAGTTCTAATCTTTGCAGCCAGATAATGCGGGACTTTGTGTGGAGTGCTTTTTAAATGATGCAGTATGTCTGAAGTGTAAGGGCTATTCCAGGGGAGGTTACCAATAGGCCTGTGGCTTTACTATCCCTGGATATAATTAGGGTCACTTAGCTGGAGAAGGGTAGTAGTCAGTACAGACCTCCCCCTCGATGTCTCCTAGGAAATGACCTCCTAGTGGTTGGTCTGAGCCCAAAGGAGGTGCTGGTCCAGTGCAAACCCTCTCCAAAGATTTGGGAGGTGCTGAGCCTGCAGTTAGTTCAAGTAGGCCCCAGAAGAAAAGAAAAAGGAGAAAGTGTAGGAAAGGTGGGTGACTTTTAGCCAAAGTTTCAGTGAGCCAATAAGATTCCTCCCCAGCAGGGGAGAACTCCATAGTTGGCACTGATGAAGCCCTGCCTGACCCACAAGAAGTCCTGACTAGTTAGGCACCTGTTAAGCATGAGATGGTGGCTCCTCCGCTAACAGAAGAGTGGAAGGGGGGTGTTATGTACAGGAAGTAGTACCCCACACTCAAAAAGAGCAGACCGGCCCCCACAACCCAAAGAAGCCTGTAGGTTAGCCCCTTCACCTGTCATTGAAGAGCTAAAGGTGTGGTTCTGGGTACTGACAGCTGTCAGTGGCCTCTGCTGGGTGTTATCCGTTATGGCTGCACTGTCATTGGCATGGCGGTCTGCCCCCTTAACCCCCCCCCCCCCCCCATGTCGAGTAACAAGCCCCCAGACCTTGTTGATCATAGTGGGCTTACTGAAGTTGTGGGTAACCTCTTTGGGTGAGCTGTGAGTTTCCCTGGCTAAGATAGATTTCGCAGAGGTGGCCACTTCTAATCCCAAAGAAAAGAGAATGGGCGAGGAAACTAAAGAAGCAGACAAAGTACATTTTAAATGGGGTCCCAACACTGAGGTAGGTCTGCTTCCCAAAGGAAGGGACTTGGACAGGAGGATATTGGGCAGAGTAGGCCCTGCAACAATCTAGCCTGTTTCCTTACTCTTTCTCACCTGATGGACTAGGAAGACTCTGCCAGGTTGTGGCTGAGTCTCCTGGCCTGTTGGCTGAAGGGGGGTGTTTGTAGGAAACCAGTTTTTGTTGTAGTAGTCCCCCCACTTTTTGCCTGGTATTTGATGCGATTTTGACTGAAGTGCTCTGGGTTCCTGGTAACAAGATCGCCAGTGCTTTCCCCAAAACAAAAAAACTGTTCAATTGATCCCCAATTAGCCAGGCCGTTAACACCTCGAAGTCCCTAGTAAGTAGTACACCTGGTACCTAGGGTATAGGTACTTAAGAGGGTCCCTAAGAGCTGCAGCATATCTTGTGCCACTCTATGGGAACCAGCACCAAACTCGTACAGACTGCCACTGCATGCTGCGTGACTAGGTGCTCTAAAAAGTGAAACCATGACATGGCACTCGCCTGTGATCCATGTCCCCTAACATTGCATGTAATATTTCTAAGTCACGTCGGCACCGCAGAGACCCACTTCCAGAGAGGCCCGGCTGTCCTGGTTTTGCACCCTCAACCGGCGAACACCGACAGCCGTAGGGCCTTAGGACTGTTCCTTGTTCCCAGGACCCTTGTGACCAAGCCCCCCCCATTGGGAGCTCCTGGACTTGCACCCAAGTCCCCCTCTGCAGCCTATTTCTAGGTGCCCCCCCTTCTTACCGGCATAGCATGCACAGCTACCAACCCGACCAGCACCTCTGCCCCTGGACGACCCAGGGCAGGTAACTAGTAACTGCTGGTGATACTTTGGGCCTTGGCCCCTTACGACCCTTAATCCCGAAGGAGACCCCAAGAATCAAATCTGAAATAACTGTATGCAACATATGCCTTTTCTACCATAGGGAAGCATTGCTGCATAAAGACTCATTTAAGTGCACTATTTAGTTACCTGTAAAAATTCATATTTAAAAAAGTACTTACTTGATAACGAAGTTCTTGGTATTGAAATTGACATAAAAATACTACTTATTTTTTTAAATTGGTCTCAGATTTATTCTCGAGTGTCTCGTTTATTGCCTCTGTGTACAGCAAATGCTTAGCACTACCCTCTGATAAACCCAACTGTCACCCACACTAGCACAAAAGAGAACATTTGGGTTATCATTTGTGCCTCTGTAAACCAACTGGGGCTTGCTTGGTCTCTTTAGACCGTGTATCTTGTTTTGGATAACTACATAAAGAGCCAGCTTCCTACACTAATCACCAAAGCCACGTGCTTGGGGCTCTTGTGCCAGAGGCCCCTACTCATGAGCTCCTGCAGACTGTCTTAACATTTGGAGGGGGACAGACACCTGGTCTCTTGGTTGTACAAATCCACACTGAGAATGCGGATGGATGAATTACCGATGCGAGGGCTAAATGTTTCTGTGCTGTGGCTGATGAGAAATCTGGATTGGGAGGGGTGCAGAAGATTATTGATCTCTAGGTGTTCTGTGAGTTGGCAGTTGATGGACTTTTCGCGGACGTTGGTGGGAGATTCAAATACACAATTAAATTACTTGCACTGCGCCTATCTTACTCCACACAGGTTTCCAGACTTGAGGTGTTATAGATGTTCTCAGGTTGATGAGGATTTTCTACACACGGTCTGAAGCTGTCTGATTATAGCATGGTTTTGGTTACAGGGTGTGAAGGATCTGGAATGCTCATTAAACTGCAGGCAGCTACACACGACTGAAGGCTGTCTCCTGGGGTTGTTTAAGGGTTGCACTGAACAGAAAGTGGGTGACCGATTCTTGAACATGGCCTTGGGACATTGCTTGTTAATGGAAGTCCCTGCCAATGGCCCACCCTATAGTAGATGGCAGGGTGGCGTACAATCATGAGCAGTGGCCAAAGGGGAGGCGCATCGTGCCAAAGAGTACAGAGGGATACAGAGACGGCCGTTGGCTGACTTGTAGGGAGGAGGTGGTCATTAGGTTCTTGGAACTGAAATAGGGACACAAACCCAACATGAGACTAGTGGCTTCTTTCGCCCTTCTTTGTTGGATGCAGTGACACCTATACAATGGGGATTGACTGGGGGTTGGGGGGGGGGGAATATGCAGGGGGAAGAGACTGTGCCCTATATCCACTGGAGGAGCGACCAGGTGGCCTGACACTTGTCATAGCCTCTGCTGGGCCCATGCCGCCCATGCTCTGACTTCTTAGTCTTGGGGCTGTCCTAAACAGCAAATACAGCAGAGATTGATTGGGGCCAAAGACCATACTGGGTAATATTTAGTTCACAGTTGTAACAGTTTGTTGTTGATCTTTGTGTGATTGAGACGATTCAGCCTGCGATGCCAGGAAGTGAGCAGCTATGGACTTATAGTGCTCATTTGGAACTACACATTGTCCTTGCTTGCTTTTCTGTATAACCTGTATTATGCAAGAAATGCTGTATTGTGTTCAAAATCAAAGATAATTAAGAAGAAGTTGGGACGTGTTCCGGTCGGGCACAAATCTTAACTGAGCAGGCCGCACTAACGTCGGTAACACACAGGAGGCCATGATCTTGTTCATGATTTGATCATCAGTATGAAGTTCAGAGTGGGGGGGATATGAGGTCACGTCCATTGTTTTGCGATCAAGTTTAAGGAGGACCACTATCCGTCCCCCCTTGTGGATTAAAGTTGACTGCCTGCTATTTGAGAGGCTTTGTATAGTTCATGTTGTTTGGAAGTTAGAAGTGAGTAGGTTTTCATAGGTGGCATAAAATTCAACTAGCAGGCAGTCCATGTCTGGTGTTTTGATAGTATTCATTGGCAAAATAGCATTTTTAACGCATACAGTCCTCCAGGGTGAGTGTAAAAAAATATCCAAGTCTCAGACAAAAGCTTGAGGATCAGGGCGTCTTCCAGACCATTTTCCATTTCACACCCTGATTGAACCAGCCCAGCTGTGTATAGCTGCTTGTAGTTTTCGTTAAAGATGTTGATGTCTGATTGAGCATATCTAACCTGTCCGTCTTGTCCTTTCTGGGCATCTGTCAGTTTCTGTCCTCGTTAGTTGTGCTGATAATTTGACTGTCTTATACCCTTCTGCATGGGTTTTATTTGTGTACTCCCTATAGTTCAGGCACCTCCTTCATTGCGGGTTTAGGCTGGTAGTCCGTCCTTTTGCGATTAGTCTGTGACCATTGGGTTTTGTGTTCGCATCATGTTTTTTAATGATTGTAAATCCCTATGTAGCACAGGTTTGAACCCCATATACTGTTTTAAAGCACATTCCCTTTAGTGCTTCCCATATTGTTCTAATGTGGTCTATCATCATATCGTTTTCAGCAAAGTAGTTTGTTGGTGGAGATTAATTCAACCATTCCACGCATCACTTTTTTGGAATTCTCAATGTGTTTGAGGTTTCTTATCCACCCCAATGGATCGGGGAAGTAAACAAAGCAAAATAGAACATTTGCTCGTCTAGGTTATCCCAGTCAACTGTTACTTTTTCATGAGATGAAGTTGGAAAACTAACAATTTTTAGGTCTGTTGTGCTTCTAGGCCAGCAGTCAATGGGTTCAGCCCACCACTATCAGCCCTTGAATACTGTATGGGTGCTGGCTTTGCTGCCAATCATGATATAGCGCAGTTATGGAATCTAACAGCAATGGAAAGCAAAGTTTTCAAAGGGTCTACCGAGTTTTGTGTTTTTTTTGTTTTTTTTTAATGACCCTCCTAGGTTAGATCAGGTCTCCTGCTATCCTTGGACTCACAGTAGAGCTCTTCAGCAGCTCTGCTCCTGAATCTGCTTCATTTGTTGTGTCCCCAGCTTAATCTTGGACGTTGCCAGGTGGTTTCAAGTTTGCTTGGCACCCGCTTTAGTGCCCCTGCTTTACCAGCTGCTACCTGAGCATCTGTGGGTTACTTCAGTTTCTATCAGCAAATCTTTTTGTTGTCCACTGTTAATTTTTCTACATTGCAGTCATCATCCTGTCCCGCACTGGGGTTAGTATGGTTATCAGTCCATTTATTTATTAACTACGCCTGCATCGGTGAAGAAGTGGGAACTCCCCTCTGCTATTACTTTCAGTTTTGCAAGAAACGGCAGCATGTACTTCAGTCCCAGGCTGCGCAATCTCTTCATTTCCAGGAAGTTGTTCCAAGCATTTTGTATAGAAAATTTGTACTTCAGAAAGGTGCACGGTGGCACTGTGCTTAACGGGGCCCCCCTAGATATCTATTGTATAGATACTAAAGTTGGTCCCTAAGAGCTGCAGCATGTATTGTGCAACCCTAAGGGACCCATCACCAAACTCGTACAGACTACCACTACAGGCTGCATGACGAGGTGCTCTAGAAAGTGAAAACATGACATGGCACTCACCTGTGTGCCATGTCCACTAACACTGCATGTCCTATTTGTAAGTCACCCTACAGCAGGCCTTATAGCCCTAAGGCAGAGTGCATAATATTACATGTGAGGACATATCTGCATGAGCAGATATACCCCTGTAATGGCTAGCTCCATTACTAGAACAGGGAAGCCATATTAAGGTATGTACTGGGCACTAGTAAAAATTAGTTTCCCAGCTACATAATGGCTTCACTGAAACCTATGTTTGGTATCAATATATATTAATAATACCACACTGATTCTAGTGATGGATTTATTAATGCATGTACCCAGAAGGTACCTTCAAGGTACCCACTTAACCTTACTAGTCCTCTAGTGTATTGGCTGACTAGTGCAGACCAGCCTGCCACCACAGACTAGTTTCTGCCCCCCCTCCTCCCCAGGAGGCGAGAGCCCCGCTCTCAGATGATAGAAGTAATACCTGCTCTGGTAGAAGGTGTTTACACCTCCTCCAAGCAGAATGGCTGAGTAAATCCGCATGTCCGTTGAGTTGCAACTCTGTGAACCAGACTTTGATGGAGAGTAGCTTCTCTACTCCAAGGGATATTGCTAGCAATTTCCGAAGGGCTGGCAGAAACTTGTCTGTGTTGGCAGGCTGGTCTGCAACAGTCAGCCAATACACTAGAGGACTTGTAATGTTCATGGGTACCGCCAAGGTACCCTCTGGGTGCCTGTATTAATAAATCCATCACTCGAATCGGTGTTGGGTTATAAATACCAGGTGTTTGATACCTTACGCCATAAGTTTAATTGAAGCCATTATGTAGCTGGGAAACATTTTGACTAGAGCCCATTACATACCTTAAGATGGCTTCCCTGTTCACTTGTAATATCTAGTAATGGAACTAGACATTGCAGGGGCATATCTGCTCATGCAGATTTGGCCCTACATGTAATATAATGCACTCTGCCTTAGGGCTGTAAGGCCTGCTGTAGGGGTGACTTACAAATATTACATGCAGTTTAAGGGGACATGGCACACAGGTGAGTGCCATGTCATGTTTTTACTTTTTAGAGCACCTTGTCACGCAGCCTGCAGCAACTGTATGTATGGGTTTGGTGGTGGGTCCCTTGGGGTGGCACAATACATGCTGCAGCTTTTGGGGACCCTCTTTAGTACCTATGCCCTAGGTATCATGGGTACCACTTACTAGGGACTTAGAGTTGCTAAAGGCCTGGCCAGTTAGGGATCAATTGACCAGTTGTCTTGGGAAAAGTACACTGGCACTGACGACCTGGTTAGCAGGAACAAAGTGCACTTCAGTCAAAGTTGCATCACCTACGAATCAAAAAGTAGGTGAACTACTGCAACAAAAATCCAGTTCCCTACAATTTGCGCCACCAATGTTCAGAAGGAGCAGTCCCACACAGTCTCCACCCCTTCATCTGTCTAAGGCAGCAGCTGTCTGCCCCTGAAATAGTTACCTCTAGTGGTCGGTAGATCCACCAGTTGCATTACCGGCGCATTAAGGACCGCCAGCCCCACTCGGAGGCAAACTTTAACACCCCACCCCCCAAAGGATCAGAGAGCGATGCGTAGGTGTCACGACTTGCGAGCCAGGAGAAGACTAACTTCCAATATTAGTGCCAACAATGCTCCCTACCTATTAGGATCTCAGAATTCCTCCAACTCTGCTAGACCAAGCCCCACCAACCGGGTGTGAGCCACTACAGCTGAACTGCATGGTACTATAATTCATAATTCTGAACCGTAGGCCCCCAGCCGCTTAAGGCAATTATTTCACATGAAGGACCGACTAGAATTAAAGACCAGACTTCTGTTAAGTGCACATGGAGAAAGTATTCCGCACTGTTGGGGTTTTATTCCTGATGCCCTTGTTTAAATGTGATGTGGGATGCAAATTTTATAAATGGCGCCAAATATTGTACAACGTAATAGCAACAAGGGGTTTGGCCCTAGGCGGCTGGACGGGGCCGTAGTGAATTAAGCAAAAGGGGAGGGGGGGGGGGGTGGAGGGTCCTAGCCGTCACATTCAAATGCTGCTAACCCAATTTAACAGACTAAAGGCCATCAATTGAATTCATATGGGCTTGAAGCATTTATTTGCTACTTCGTTCTGTACACTTTACTCAACATTTAATCATGGGTCAGGTAAGTGCCGATACGTTTCAATCAGGAGCAAATTAGAGCAAATTATACATATTAAGGCAACAAATAAAACAGACATACAGACTTTGT
Source organism: Calotriton arnoldi (assembly GCA_963921515.1). NCBI lineage: Eukaryota > Metazoa > Chordata > Amphibia > Caudata > Salamandridae > Calotriton > Calotriton arnoldi. Next base: position 138,763 of record CAWUFW010018543.1, read on the forward strand.
GATGAAGTAATGTGATGTAACAAACAATACATGAAGCGTGATACATAACAATTATCTACACATTATATCACCAGTCTTAGTTCACAAACGGAGCAGCTACTAGGACGAACTTTAGCATCCACATTGTGTAACAAATTCAAGAAGCTGCTACCCACGGGGAAAAGGGACATTAGGCCCAGTAGTGAGACAGTTCAAATAACATTTCTACTGGGGGGAACCTAATTAAAAGTGAAAGTCCCCGCGTTGTGTAATGCCGACGCGTTTCGATTTCCAAGGTGGTTTGTGGGATTCTCATGAGGGCGTGGACTGGTTTATCTAAGAAACAAAAAGGGGGTATGAATTATACACGAGGAGGGACTCTAAACCTCCCAATTACTCAAGTTATGTGGTGATTTCTCAAAAGTACCTGATTGACTGACTAGAGAAATAAATGTGTACGTTGCAGGCGAGAAGAGGCAGGTTAAAATGTGGATGGCACGATCTAAAATGAGAGCGGATCCACCATCAGTCATGCACATGGTTTGGTAAATGTAAATATTTTGTAACTGGAGGAACAAGAAAAGGCACTTACTTGTGCCAGACAGGCGGTGCTTTTACAAAAGGTATAAGAATGCTTGCTGTCGGTTAAATGGAAACCTAGTTGTACTTTGGTTTGACGACCTATATACAGAAATGAGTGCTACATCAATAGAGTATCTAAATAGATACATTGTAGCTTTGTGGGCTAAAGGCAACACTTACTTTCGCCATGCCAGCGATGTTTTCTTTGATGCTTCCTTGCAGCTCTCAGTCGGTTCAATAGGTGAACCTATATCATGAACAGCGCCGCTACACTGCAAGGTTCACAAAGCGGTAAAAAGTGTTGCTTCCTTTAAAGTTCGCACAGGAACGGACCACATCGCGTCTCTCTTTGTAAACCGAAAAGGACGCGTCAGCGTGTGTCTTATTCTATAAAGAATTTAGCGCCCCCTTGTAGTAAAAGTTTGCATAGTCTTACTTGCAATCGGCTGTGAAGGTCATCTAATGGTCTCATTCCCAGTTTCTCTCTCGAATGTTTCCAGGTCACAGGAAGTTGGTGACCAGATCCCATTGCATTATGGTTAAGTGAGTTTGTGAAGCTATTGAAAATGAGCTGTGCGCTAAGTAAATCATAATCTAAGGGAAAGAGAGAACATGTATATCTTTTTAAAGGTTTGTGTGTACATTGGTATTAAAAATATATACATGGTTCCAAAGATTATTTGATTCATGGTGCACACTGGAAATGCAAAACCTGGACTGGAACTGTTTTAGCATTTACCCATTTCTGACATTTCATTCAGTCCTTTGGTGATGCTATTGAAGCGAGCTATCATGTAGGCTTATTTTCTTCACAATGAAGCCTCAGCGTCACCCCCTCTTGGTGATGGTTTAATGATTGATAGCACAGTCCATTGAAACTCAAGTTTGTGGTGATTGGAGTCAATGAAGTGGTTCACCATAGGTGCTGATACAACTTTATTTTTTATCCTACGCTTTGACGAATCTCTTGCGTAGTTTTGCCAATGTAAATTCTTGGGCAGGGACAAACAATTGCATAAATGACGTTTTTTGTCTTGCAGTTGGAAAATTGTTTCCTTGTCCACTTAGTGTCATCGTGTATGAAGTCAATAGCCACTATCGTGTTACTGCAATTCATGCAGGTACCACATTTATGGTGGCCCGTCAAAGGCTTCATATTGAACATTGTTCTGAGGTCTTTCTTTGTACTGGAAGGGGGTAAGTCCGCTCTTACATTTCTTTGTCCAATGCTCATATTCTTCTTCATAGCGAAGAGAGGGACATCAATCTCAAGTTCAGAATTCTGTATAACGTGCCAATTTTTCCGTATAATTGACCGGAATGCATTCGTGTGTGGTCCATATGTCGAGACACACACCAACTTCTCCATCTTGGGTTTGACTTTTTTGATAAGTAAAGACTCTTGGTGTACACCATGCCCGTTTGAATACATGTTTCAGCAGTTTTTTGGGTACCCCCCGTTCCTTCATCTGCTCACAGAACGCCTCCATGTATTTGGAAGTCATCATTACGGGAGCAGTTCCTTCGGATCCTAAGAAGTTGCCCATAAGGAAGGTTGTCTTTGAGGTTCCTAGGGTGGAAACTGCGATAATGCAGGATGGCATTCTTGTCTGTCACCTTTTTGTGAAGCGTAGTAGCAAGTTTGTTCTGATGAGAAAAGACCTCTACGTATAGAATAATTAGTGTTGTACGACTCTTAGTTAAGGTGAATTGGATGTCCGGATGTCGATGGTTGAGCCACTCGTGGATGTTGTTTAGTTCTGACTCAATCCCGCTCCAGAGACACCAAACATCATCGATATAACAATACCATTGGGTAAGATTCTTCTTGAATGGGTTGTTATTATAGACAAATTTGTCCTCGTACCTAGCCATAAAGAGTACGGCCATCTCTGGAGCAAAGGGACAACCCATGGCTGTCCCATTGATTTGCCAGTAGAATGTCTCCTCAAACCTGAAGAAATTTTTCTTGAGTGCCACTTCAGCTAGTTGTAGGATGAAACTCGTGGGGACTCTATGTGGTCGTGTTCTGGCTTCTAAAAAGAATTCCATTGTTTCCAGCGCTTCATCTTGCGGGATCTGGGTATACAATGAAACCACATCAAAGGAGACAAGCCATTGCTGTGATTGGTCATTGAGGGTATCTTCGACTTTTTTAATAAAGTCCATGGTATCCTGTAGATACTAAGGGACCTCAGGTAAAAACTCTTTGAGGAATGTGTCCACGTATTTAGAGATTGGTTACAGTATCGAGTCACACCCCGATACAGGGCTCGAAAAATCATAAAAAATGCACTAGACCTGCAGGTCTAGTAACCTACAAAATCTCCTCGACCTAACTGAAATGCACTTGACCTCTTGACTCTGAAAGCTGAGCAAATGTGACAAGTTAACAAGATTTAAAAGCATTTTTATTGCTCATTTACCCTGTGAGCAATAAAGATGCCTTTAAATCTTGCTATCATGTCACATTTCCTCTGCTTTCAGAGGCAGAGGTCAAGTGTCAGTTTGTGTTCCTACTCGCCAGAAAGGGCGAGTAGGACCTAAAAATAGCTCGTCCTGAATTAATCTGACTTGCAAATGCGAGCGGTCGAGTGAATTTTTCGAGCCCTGCGATACTATCGGTCTCCCCGGGGGTTCCGGTAATTGCTTATGGATCTTTGGGAGGAAGTAAATGACTGGACTCCTTGGATATTTCTTAATCAGAAATTCATACTCCTTCATCCCGACAATCCCTTGTTCAAAGCCCGCCTTGACTATTTGGCTTATTTGTTCCATAAGTTCACATGAAGGATCCTCTTGAGTCGGTCTGTAGCAGGAAAGGTTGTTAACCTGCTTATGTCCTTCGTTGAAATACATCGCTTTTGGCCACCACCACCACCGCACCCCTTTAGTCTGCCTGTTAAATGACTATGGAGTCGTCTTCCTTCAAGGCTTGTATCGCTTTGTGTTGCGCGCAGGTCAGGTTATTTTTACTGCCGGATGTTCTCTTCTCGAGTTGCTGAATAGAAGAGAGGACGACCTGCTCAAATGCCAAAACTTCTTTAGGGATAGTATGGGCTGGTGGGATGGAGCTGGACTTATTTGCCAAGCCTGATGGTTCCGGAATAAATTAAGTCTCCCTGGATGAAAAGAATGCCTTAAATCGAATTTTGTCCAACGGCAAAATAGTGAGGGTGCAGACGGGTACGGTTATCTTGAAGGCATGGCGGCAATATGCCCACTGTACCTCCTGATCTTCATGCTTTCTATGGCACCCTTAGTATGTTGCATATGAAAAGGACAAGAATGCAAGGGGATTAGATTGCATGGGGAGACTTGGAGTATTGGTGTGCTCTGATGACATTCTGATGTATGTTTCAAATTCAGTTAATGAGCTGAAAGCGACACAGCAACTGCTTGACCAGTTTGGCATTATCTTGGTACTATTCATGAATAGATCCAAATTCTGTCTGTTTCCACTGACTGATGCAGTAAACAGGGATGCCACCTGAGAGGAGGGAGATGGTATTTTGAGGACTTCACACACTATTCATTATCTTGGCCTCAGAACATAAAGGAATCCAAAAGAATTCCTGGATGGTAACTGCAGAAGAGCCGTAGTCTCACTACATAGAGCGTCTACTTTCTGATCCTGGTTTCAGATATTCGTAGTAGGCCGTGTTCAACATACCAAAATGGTAGTGCTCCCGAGGTTCCTGAATTATGTGAATATCCCTATGGCTCTGTCCAAAAAGTTTTAAAAGAATTAAATTCCCTATTAGTTGACCTCATATGGGTCAAAGAGAAGGGTCGCAATGCACCAGTTGGTGCTTCTGCCCTCTGTAAGAGGACTGGGTGTGCCCGATCTAGAATTTGGTTACCTGGTGGCAAAATTCCAGTAGTTAAGGTTAATGGGTGGTGAACCCTAGACCACCAGAAGCTGCCTCTGTTATAATGAGACCGAGGTCTGCTTCACTGGCTACTTCAGTCTGTGGACCTAGAACAAAAGAGTATCCTACCCTGTATATGTCTAACAGGCGAGGCACTAGTCTCTTCAGGTGGTACACCGTCTGTTCAAAGGCTGGAAAGGAAAGAATTCCTTTTCTTTATATAACCCTCACACACTATAATAGTGTCATGCTTCATCATCGGGTTCACCCTGTCTCCTAAAGTCCAGGGTGGGCTCGACCGTGTTTCAGGGAGCACTTAAGAGAAGTAGACCAGGGGGCATAAAGATTAAAAGTCCTCCAAGCTATCCCTTTATTGGCGGAGTTGTTGGGGATATTAAAAAGAGAAATGTAGGGTATTGAGGATATGATGGTCCTATGACCCTAAAACCAACATGTTTCAGCCCTACTCTATGGCCCTAAAGAGTCCTGGGCTTTCATCCGGGTGATCAGTCTAATCTCCTTGGTGTGTAAAGTTCAAGATACTTTCAGAACTTTATACAAACTAATGTGCAGGTAACTGCCTGTGCCAAATACAAGTTTATACTTGCCCTCTACTTGGTTGTTTCTTTTCTAGGTCCAACCTGAAATTTAAAATGGATCATATTGGTGACGGTAATTGTGTGTGCCAGTTTCGTATTTTTTAACTGGTCCATGCCTCATGTGGAATCCCAATGCGAGATTCTGTATAAAGGCATGCATTACCCAATGCATGCTCATAGTATAGTGACATGGGAAATTTTTGTTCCCCATTCAATCTCAATCAACACTTGTGGTTGTGATTACAACACATTCGTGCTTTTCTCGTGAGGGTTTTTCTACCAACTTAGCCAACTTATCACGTGTATTATCTGTAGTCCGTGTTGTATATTTAACGTATTTACATCACTCACATAAGATATGTAGCCCATTAAAAACTGAATCCTGTTTCAATCGTACATCCGTGCATGAGGTCTCTACATATGATTGTCACAATCCTACTGCAACTCACTCTTTATCGTAGTGTGAAGCCACTCACCCGTTGGTATTGGGCCTCTCATTACACGAGTGTTCGCGGCTGCGGGGGTTACCCTGTAGTCACACTCTTATGTTAACAAATGGGAGAGAGGCGCAGGGGGAAGGAATCACATTGCACTTGTTAAATAATGGCCGGTCAGTGTACTGGCCGTACCGATCTTTCTTCACTCATACATCCGCAAGTTCGTTTTTTTTTTTACTTACTGCCTCAAGGGTCTTACCCCTCCAGTTCACCTGTTTGGTCCCACGACTCTTGGCTCTGAGAACGTCCGATACAGACGAGCGAGTCTATTTATGTTCATGTTTGCTTGCGTCTGTGAAGCCCCGCCCACGTTGCGTTGCCTGATGACGCTGTGATGCCAGTTTGGTGTATCCAGACAGTAAGGAACTACTGAAAGCCCAGGGGATCATGGGGCTTGTAGTTTTCTATGTAGCTTTTTGACATTTGAATACTCGGAGAAAAATTGCATGAAGCCGCCTATGTTTTTACCGGATCTAAAATTTAGATATCCGGAGATTTGTATGTTTTTCAGAATGGTATATTCACTATTTAGGTCAGTAAAAAAGTACCTATTGGTGGCTCATTGACACTTTTTACTAATGATATATTATCAACATACAAGTTCCACTTAATGTTTCGACGCTCTCATTTATAAGGGAACTGAGGTGTGGTTGTTTGGTCATATATCATCTGTGTGCCAGTGAGGTGGATTAAGTGTAACTGGCCCAAACCTATCTATAGGTGTGAAAGGTATCATTATGTAGTGGTTTATCTCGGGTGTCTATACATCATTTTTATGTACTGTTCACATATCTGTATTTATATTCTGTGAGTGGCGGTACATATGATGTGATGTAAAGGAAACTCTGAGTAATCTTTAAATGCGAATCATCTGGCCCCACGGGATCGCATCGTTGAGTTCCAGTGTATGCGTGTTGAGCTTGTAGACCCAACGTTGTTTTTTTTTTTTCTTTCTCTCAATCTTTGGGACATTCCCATGCCACAATTAATTTTTTTTCGATCACTGTCCATTTAAATTCCCTGTCTGTGTCCCATTTCTACATAGTGTGCTGTAAGTCTGGTCGCTGTCCTTGCACGTCGTATAGTGCTTCTATGTTCACTTATGGTTCTCTTCCTGGTGGTCATCCCAATAGATCGTTGGTTACATGGACAGATAATCATGTAAATGACGTTGTTAGTGTTAGTTAGTATGGTGTCTTTGCTCCCGAGGGGAGGTTTAAGTCAAAGTCTGTTTGTGCTGTAAAAGGACATACTGTTCAGGAGCCACATGGGTAGTGTCATTTTTATTACTTGTGGTTGGTCCCATAGGGTCCTTTGCGTCTCATGTTGGCCTTTCCAGCTGTTGCTGTGTACCAGCATGTCCCGAATACTCTTTTTTTTTTTTTTTTTTTTTTTTTTAGTTTAAAAGAGAACAAAGGTTTTTTGTAGGACAGTTGGTTGGAGGTGAGAATGTGCCATTTTCTGTTATTTTTTTTGATATTTGAAGACTAGCTGTATGTGGTGACACATAAGAGTGAGCTGGATTCCTCCTTCACATTGGTTTCAAGTAATGCTGACCGGGGAGTGTTCCGGGCTCGTTTCTGGGCCTGTTCTATGATTCTTTTTGGGTATGCCTTTTCCTGTAGTTTCGTAGCGAGTTTCTCCGACTCCTCTTTGAAGCTGTACAGGTCTGAACAATTCCTTCTGATGCTAAGGAACTGTCCCACTGGAAGACTTTCTCTTAGAGCGCATGGATGGGCGCTGTTGAAGTGCAGTAAACTGTTGCGATTCGTCGGTTTTGTGTAGAGGGTACTTTCCAGTTTACCATTTTTTGCTATGATAACATCTAAGAAGGATGCTGTCGTGGTGTGGGTGGTCATAGTAAAACTAAGTTATGGGTTAAGTTGGTTGAGCCATACTTTGAGTGCATCAGTGCTTTTCTCATTGCCATGCCATATATCCAGGATCTCGTCTATATGGCGACGCCATATGCGTATCTCATTGTTAAAGGGATTGTTGGTCCATATGTTGTCGTCTTCCAGGTGGCTCATATACAGGCATGCAATGCTTGGGGCAAAGGTGCTGCCCATGGAAGTTCCGTGTTTCTGTTGGTAGAGCTGGTCTATGAATTTGAAGAAGTTCTCTGTTAATGCTATGCATGCCAATTCCATAATCCAGTTGATTGGTGCTCGCCACGGCCAGTCTTGCGCTTGTAATATAGTAGTTATGACACGTAGGCTTTCTTCCTGCGGGATGCTTGTCTATAAGGCCTCCACGTCCAGGCATATCATAGTTTCATGTGTAGGGTCACACTCCATTTCGGTCAGGATGTTGAGTAGATGCTTGGAATCCTTGATATTTGATTTGTGTGACCAGAGGTCGCAGGAACCAGCCTGTGCACTGGGAGAGAGGTTCTAAAACGGAACCTATTCCAGACACGATGGGTCTGCCCGGTGGTGGTGTTCTGCCTTTGTGGATTTTGGGTATGGTGTAAAACTGTGGTGTTCTTGGTTCAGTGGTGTTTAGAAATTCTTTTTCCTTTTTCGATATCCATCCTCTTTCTAGGGCTTCTCCCGTTATGTTCTTGATCTTTCTTTGTAGTCGTTTCGTGGGGTCTCACGATAATAAGTTAAAGCAGGCTTCCCTGTAACTATTCTGGTCTTGAATTACGGTCGCTCCACCTTTGTCTGCTGGTTTAATCACTAGGTTTGTTCTTTTGCTTAGGGACTGTAATGCCTCTTGCTCTTTTCTGCTGAGGTTGTTGAAGACTTCAGTCTGCGAACACCTGACACAGAGGAACTGGCAGTACTGGGTGGAGTTGTGGAAAATGTTGGTCTGGGTTTGTTGGAAAAACAAAAACCAGTCCAGCATACACCCTTGAGCTTCTGCTATGTAGTGATTGAGAAGACTATGGAGACAAGCTTGATAAGAGGCAGACATCACTAAACTATGGTGTATATGATGCTTAAAAGATGAAGTTGTTTGGGGACCATAGAAAAGAGTGCAAGCGATCAGCAGGGCTGTTTATCACCTACAACGGGTTTAACATACTTGTTATGCCAGATCTAGAACACTGAATCAGATGATTCCCCCCTTGGCAACAGGACACAAATCAGTAAATGTATGAACGGTCAAGAGTGGCATTTCAACTTCCGGTGATCATGCAAAGCCCAGATAGGAAATGCAGCGAATAAGTTGTTCAAAGTGAGGAATAGTGTCCAGGAAAGCCAGTTTGCATAACAAATTATCTCCTTCAAACATACCTCACCACAAAAGATTACACCTCATCCGTCTCCAGTCCCCGTGGCTCAGATGAGGGGGAAGTGAAGGCCTCCTTTTTAGGTCTCATATTAGCTTAATCGTTTGATTAAAAGTGACTAAAATTATAGCTACTATGCACTTGCATATAGGGGCTTTCTTTACCCATTTGTCTGTTATTGTCATTCAAAGGTTTCTGCCACTCACTGCATCTTACAGCATGGGGCAGGGGGTCTGCTCACTCCAGTCATTGGCATTCTGCCCTTTTACAAGGACCACATTCACACACAAAGTAATTCTCTTAAGCACCCGGAATTACTATGACAATTTGTGCTTTTTGAGCCCCAGAAATATTTCTGCTTTTGGACAATTTATTTTGAGTAACAAGGAACCGGCTGCTTCCCCAGCAATAGTTTTGCAAAAACTATAACAAAAACAAGCATTGAAAAAGCCAAAATGCTCTCACCCAGTGCCATATCTTTTGGCTTTGCTCCTGCTTATTGTATTTGGTATGGCCATGCCACAAACTGACAGAGTACTGAAAACAAACTGCAACTATTTTAATCAACCTGGTGGGCAGAAACAGTTTATGAAACTCAACTTTCTTATTGAGGTGATGTACACAGACTGCAAAGTCTAATGTAAATTCAACTTCTCAATCCTACTGGCGAGTTGTCACTTAGCTAGGAGCTGGAGATCACCCATGCCTCCGTCTTTGCCAAGCTGGGAAGATGAAAAAATGAAATGGATAGAGGCAGAGGTTAACGCAATAAAAAGTGAGCAAGAGGCTGGGATCCACTTATAAAAGCACAGGCATGGGAATCACTGAGGAAACCATTTACCCCCATAGACACCTGATGGAGGAGGGAGATGTAATAATAACACCACAAAGCAGAACATGTATGAGTCAATCAGTGTCGCTAAAGCGGTTTAAGGATGGACAATAGAGCAGACCAGAGTTGTATTAAAAAGAAGAAAAAAATTACCAGGGCCAGGACCAAGTCGTTATTCTAGGACGATAGATGTGCGACAAGTCATTAAGAAAGCAGGCCTGTGTATCATTATCAGAGGTAACTTAGAGAAGGTGCATTTCAAAAAGAGAACCAAAATGGGCCATCTGTAGGCTATCTTTTTGTAAGATTAAAGGAAGTTGGCTGATTTATCTCAGAAGTCAAATGTGGTCCATTTGGGCAGCTTTGAGGTAATCGCTGGGTTGATCAAGTTTTTTGATGTGTTCCTTGATTTTATTAATCTGGCTTGAGAAGACCTCTTTATAGAGTGCATTTCTGGCAACTGTTACCTCAAGATTGTGCTAAACTCTGGCCAGCTTGACGGAGCTTTGTGGGGGCAGATACTTCCTTCTACACTGTGGACGCAGTCAGAGTGTTGTGGGGGAGCCGCTGCTACTGACAGCGGCAGGGGACCACAAGTCCCATAGTCTCGCACTGGAGCCTGCACTCATCTATTCACCGGCAATTCAAGTGCGTCGCTGTCATGCGTCGCGGGACGTACCCGGGCAATGCACAGGCCAAGGTCTGGCCCGTCTGAGGCTGGGCTGTGCCCCCTTCTCTTTGAACTGCAACCTGAAGGAGCCCTCCATTTTGTTCACACTGGGAGTATCTTTTTAGTGACGGGTGAGAAGTTTTTACGTATCCACTGTAACCACAATGGGGAAGCGCAAAGTTGATGAGAGAATTGTTACAGCATGCCTCTCTGTGTCCATCAACAGCATGTTGGAAAGGGTTGTCCGAATTAGATTGAATTGACAGAGCGTAGACTGTCTCTGGATGTTACCGGCAGTGTCTGTAAATGGCAATATTCCATTAAATAGCCCGGTTCTCAAGCATAAGGCTAAGTACCAGCCGGCAACTGCTTGTCCGGATAATTGCAATGTTCTGGATGTTATTGCTGAGCGGGACAGCTCTCCTCCCATGCAGACTGCTTCCGCCGCTGCTTTTTAGCGTAAAAGAGAACTGAGAAGATCAGTGGCTGTGAAGCTAAAACAGTTCTCATGCCTTCCCCACCCCCTCCCCCCCCCACCCCCATATTAACAATCAATTGCTTTATTGGATTCAACCTTCGACAGCGTCACAACCTCTATCCGAATCTCCAAGTTTCTAACAAACAATCTACGGCTTCTCAGACTGGGGACTTTTTGTTTCTTTATCTGAATTTTTGTGTATGCGGGTACGTAATATCCTTAATGAGCAACTTAAGCCTTTGAGTGTTTGGAACGGCTCGAGAAACTGGGTGACTACTGCACTAGGTGGGCACGTCAAAACCCTAGAGTATAGTGACAGCAGCTTTCAAATCCTAGTATTTAAAATAGCTTTGACTCTGCATATTGTGAATTTTTATAATGATTTTAGTGTTCCTCTCAATACGAAGTTTCACCCATTATTTAAAACTATTTCCGAAATAGCAGGTGACTTGGCCTGCTTAGGGCTTCTGCTGTATCTGTTTGGATGGCGATTTTTAATGTGGGGCTGCCTACTAATTATGTGAACCTATATTCTGAACCCTGTTCTTAAGTTAGTACTGACCCTTGGAATGCAGAATTCGTTTCTTTTCTTGCCCCACTTGATTTGGTAAACACGCTGGCTATTTCTGGCTCATCTCGCATTGATCGCTTCCCGTGGAGACACCGCGGCGCCCGGGTGTGAAGCGGGTCCTCGATTGTTCTACCGGAGGGATCGTCCAGCGAAACTTCAATTGGGCTCGTGGTGCCCCGGTGAGGAGCTGGCCTCGCATGCCGCGACGTCCCCAGCCAGAGTTGATGCTGAGCCCGCCTCTGATGCCGGAGTTGAGGCTGGTGCTTGATGCCGGTGTTGAGCCCGCCTTCCGCCCGCCTTTGATGCCGGTGTTGAGCCCACCTTTCCGCCCGCCGGTGATGCCGACTTGAGGCCGGTGTTTGATGCCAGTGTAGAGCCCGCCTTCCACCCGCCTGTGATGCCGTTTGATACCGGAGTTTGCTGCCAGTGTTGAGCCCGCCTTTGATGCCGTTTTTCCTCACGGCGCCCCAGCGAAGAGCCGGCTGGTCCGCGGATCGGCTGTGGGTTTCTTCGAGGGTGCCGACGAGCGAGTCCTGCCATTTATTTCAATCGGCGGACCGCCCTGACCCAATATGGTTAGTAGAAGCGGGGAGCGCCCTGCAGGGCGTCTCGCCTGAGTCCCGGATCCCGGCTCGCCTGCTTGTGACCTATCCGCTGACTGCCTGCCTAACCTAACAAACGGTGAGAGCCACACTATCTACTATAAACTTATAGGGGTGGTCTTTATTTGTGCTGACTTAACCTCTTGAAAGACGCTTACTTTGTATACACCCTAAGATTGAATCTGACTGAGATGGCCATCTCGACTTTTATGTGCTGGTTCATCCATTTTGAAGACGCTTGCATTTCATAATAGAAGCTGTCCTCACTTGCCCTATTCATAGTAAGTGAAAGAGAACTGATCCATGCTTTCACAAAAACAGAAAGAGGACTGAGCCAGAAGCTCCCCATAATAACAGAAAGAGGACTTCTACAGTGGCCATCTTGGCATGGGCTTTTGTTCACCAGCCCTCTCCACTTACTCTACTGAAAGAGTCCTGGTAAACCATTTCAGATGGGCCATCTTGGCGCGGTAGCACTGTCCGTAAGCAAACCTTGATAGTAGGGCAGACCTGCGAATACATCTCATCACGCAAACCGACCGCTGGGACGGTAGTCTCATCACTATCCCCAGCATGGCGGAGCCCTGCTTGACCTCCACGGGAGACTACTACACCATTATCTACCCTCCTAATCTCTCCAAATCTGCCTCTAAATCCCTTAAACACTCCATCCTGAAAAGTCCTCCTGAGACCCTGATATCTGACCTTCGTCTCTCCGTGAACCAGGGCACTGTCATTAACGACCTCATCTTCCATTCCAGGAAAATGTCTCTGGCGCAATGCCTTCTCGAGCCTCCTTAAAGTACAGGAAGCCAGGAACATCCCTCACGGAAAAAAACTCACAATCATTCCATCTGCAAACCTGCGGGCTGACCTTACCATCACCTTATACAACAGCGGCATTATCCTGATTCGAGGGCATCCCAAAAACCTCATCAAATTTGCGGACCTCTTCACCCTCCTTAAAAAATATGTTCACAACCCGTCCCAGTCCACGTTCCCGCCGGTCCAACTCTCGCCCAATCCGCCAAGTGTACCATGCCTCTCACTAACCACTCATGCCAGTGACCACGTCATTGGGCGACCCGGCCCTGTCACCTTGTCACCAACGCATGCCAACCACTGCGCGCCCATACCACTGAACCTAGACCTTCAAGCGATCCCCGCTCCGTCGGCTTCCGAATCTCCCCCTAGGGCCCACATCACACGCCAACCCAGCCCTGCAATCACGCATCCAGCACATACCATCAGAAGCGTCCCTAAACCCTTAACCTCCTGCCCGCGTAATCTTCCTGCACTCCGGGCTACTGAAACTCCTACTAGGGCCCACAACACTGGTATTGAAACGTCTAATAGGGCCCAGAACTCTGGTCGATTTAGCCCCACCACTAGGCTGCAAACTCAGTCCTACGAAATCGCTCCCACCCTTTCGGCCCCCTGCCCGCAGGATCTTCCCTCTCATAGGGACGCTGATCGACCTAGCCCCCCTCACTCCATCTGAAATAGCTCGCCTGCAACCGGCCCTCGGCCCGCCCGAACCCACCTCTAGGCTACCAGCACATTCTATCAGAACCGCTCCCTTGCAACTGGCGCCCTGCCTGCCAGAACCTACCTCTCTTGGATATATTGATAATATCCACCGCAGAGCCACCGAATTAACACTGGGCATCCACAAGTCCATTCTGGACCTAAAGCACCTCCTTCACATCACCGAACTCTCCTTCTCGAATCTCTGGCTCTCGCAGAACGTGACCCACCTCCCCTTCACAAAGCCACTCCTTCACCCACTCCCACTATCCCTGAGACACTTGCGCCCCCGCAAGCAACCCTGCCACCTCTCGGAGGAGGAAATTCTTGCTCTCCTCCATACCTACAAACCCACCCCTGGCACGCTTAACCCCTCAGAACTCACGGAGGAAGAAGTGGCTGACCTCAGTAGCTACGATTCTGCCTTGACAACCCCATGCCCCTCAGACCTGAGGGAAGAACACCCTATCTGCACGGTTGCAACCAACCCTAACCGATCTGCTACCCTCCGCATCAGAGGGGTGGTCAATAGCAACCTAGCTAGAGTTCCCATCTCTGCTTCTACCCTTGACACTCACTCCTACCCCTCCCTAGCCGGCCTCCTAATAAACTGCTGGTCAGCTGTAAAGCATGCATCTGACGTCGCCGACCTCATCCTGAGACATAAATCGGTCCTAGCGATCTTGACTGAATCTTGGCTCAAGGAATCCTCATCGCCCTACCTAGACCTCTTAGTCCCGCCCAATTACAACATCGTAAGGATGGACAGGCACTCAAAGAAAAAAGGGGGTGGCATTGCCTGCATCTACCACTCTAACCTCCTTGTTACGGAACTGCCGGTGGACCCTACAGACTCCTGCGAATACCTCGCACTCTCCATCTCCAACAACACCTCACAACTGTGCAAACTTCACATCTTTTACCACCCCCCAGGCAAGAATGACACCTTTACGGACCTCCTCATGGAAATCATCACAGCCAAGGTTTCTCCAAACTCTAATGACATTTTCCTTGGTGACTTCAACTTGCATTGGAACGATCCTAAGGACCCTCAGGTCAATGCCATCAGATTTCTTGGCCGATCAAGCCCTTACCCAAGCCTGCTCCCTCCCTCCCTACTCATTCGAAAGGCGCCACTCTAGACTGGATCATTGCTAAGGAATCCGCGGTCAAACTTCTCTATTGACTCTTGTGATTGGTCTGACCACCACGCCGTCACCTTCCTCCTGCCCAGCACCCACAAGACATGGACACCTCAACCCGTGATTCCCAAACGATGGGTTAGACACCAAGAACTTTGATCACGAGAAACTGGCAGCGCGTTGAGAGACCGACCGCTTCCCCCCCCCCCCCCACCCCACAACCTCCCTCAGTGCACCTCGGTCGATAACCTAGCGGATCATTACTCCTCAACCATATCCGACCTTCTCGATGACCTGGCACCACTAAAATTAAAAAGAACCCAGATCAAAGACAGAAATCCCTGGTTCAGCAGATCCCTCAACAAGGAAAGGAGATCCCTTCGACAGACGTAACGAAACTGGAAACAACACCCATCAGCAGCACATCTAAAACTTCTCTGCCAGGCCAGAAATGCCTACAATAAGAAAATCCTCAACTCTGAAAAAGAATTCTTCAGAACTGAACTTGAGAACGCCAAAAATCGACCTCGCAAGCTGTTCGACTTGGTCAAACACCAATCCAACAAACTAGCGAAAACCTCCAAAGAAACACCTAAACCCTTAATATCAAGCGAGGAATTTTCTTTCTTCCTTCTGCGACAAAATCTCTGCCCTAGGAAATGAACTTAAATCCGCAACTCACCACCAAAATCAAAATCTGCCAGCTCTACCTCTTCTCTCCGCGTTGTCCTCCCAAACCTCAGCCAAAAACCTAGCGCACTGGTCCAACTTTAAAATCTATGACGAACACTCTATCTCGAGAATTCTTGCCTCCTTAAACCCGAACAATCACTTCAATGATCCTCTCATTTCTAACTGCCTAGCTGCCGCCTCTCAGGCTATCACCCCTTCCTGGACCTCCATAATCAACGCCTCCCTCCTACAGGGCTCAATTCCTGTTTCGCTCAAGGCTGGCCAAGTTATCCCCATCCTAAAACAAACCCTCGCTGGACCCTGCTTCCGCTGAGAACTATAGACCCATATCCAACATTCCACTCCTAGCCAAAGTTCTGGAAAAATGTGTGCAACAGCAGCTGAGCCTACACATCAACAACTTTCACCTGCTAGATGACTTCCAATCCGGGTTCAGACCTGGACACAGCACGGAAACCACCCTCCTCCACATTGTGGATGACGCCCTCCAAGCCCTCGACCAAGGCAAAACCTGTCTCCTAATCCTCCTAGACCTTTCTTCTGCCTTTGATACGGTTAACCACGAAGTTCTCCTTGAACGCCTCAAACTCAGGATGGGGTTGGATGGCACTGTCCTTGAATGGTTTAGATCCTTCCTCCAAAACCGCTCACAGAGTCCTCATCAACGGTAATCTATCCGCCCCCTCTCCGGTCACAGTTGGCGTTCCCCAAGGATCAACCCTCTCCCCTACCCTCTTCAATCTTTACCTTGAACCTCTCACCGAGGTGCTACGTGCCGCCAATATCTCCTACCTTTATGTACGCCGACGATACACAGATCTACATAAAAATCTCTTCCCCGGAGGACATCTTCTCCCTGAACGAGGCCCTGAAGCTGACAGTCCATTGGCTCACCGCCAACCAGCTTAAACTCAACGCAAACAAAACTGAATTTCTTCTGATCTCCCCGCCCAATCCAGACATCCAGGAATGGATCAAGACCATCACAGCACTAAACTGCCCTCCTACCATTGTTGACTCTGCGAAATCCCTTGGAATAACCCTTGACGGCAGCCTAAACATGCGTGGCCATATAAACTCGATGGCCAAAACGGCTAGAATTCCACCTGAGTTACCTAAGAAACCTAAAACCCTTCCTCGAAGTTTCCGACCTTAAAACGGCAATCCAGGCACTAGTCATTTCCAGACTAGAATATGGATGCTCTACTCTCGCAGGGCTAGCCAAGAACTCTCTGGCCCCATTGAAAGCCTGCCTCAACACCGCCGCCAGACTCCTAACTGGCTCAAAGAAATTCGACCACATCTCTCCCCACCTCAAAGTTCTGAACTGGCTTCCCCTAGAGGCCAGAATCCAATTTAAACTGGCCTGCATTACTCACAAAGCTCTTTACTCCAATTCCCCTACATTTCTCGCCCAAAAACTCGTGATATCCGGAGGAGCCAGAAACTCCCGATCTGCCAAAGACCTGTTGCTGCAACCAGCATGCTTCCGGAAGAAAAAACCTACAATCGGACCTTCTCTGGGGCCGCTCCAAGAATTTGGAACTCTCTCCCACCCGCCATCAGAAGACTTCCGTCCTTGGCACACTTTAAGAAGGAGACCAAAACCTTCTTAATGGGCAAATACCTCGTCTAATGAATACATCACAATCACCTCAGTGACATGTTCCACCCTCCACCTCGGCATTATCCACGGCTTCTACGGATAATACCTATTCCTTCACTCCTGGGCATCCCCCCAAGAGTTGAGACTGCGTGCCTTCTTGTATAATGTATCTACTTGTTTTAATTTTTATCCCACATGTAGCTGGGACTTTAGACTGCGTGCTTCTCTTGTATAATGTATCCCCTATTGTACCCAATTGATCCCTCCCTTCCTAACACTTTGTATACCACCCTTAATCCTGTAAAGCGCTCTGATACCCTCACGGGTCTGGTTCGCGCTCTATAAAATAAATAAATAAAATAAATTGAGGTTCACACTTTTAAGGGGCATGGCAGATCATCAACAATAGACAGTCTTTTTCTTTTTTTTTTTTTTTTTTTTTTACCCGTAATCCAGAGGACCTATTTTTACCTGCTGTAGTGGCCACGTTGAGGCCACACTCGCTGCATCTCAAGGGAAAGTTTAGGTAGGATATCGGCGCATGTAACTTGCAACCTTGCACCGATATTTAGAGATTGGTCTGGAGATTTTGTGACCCGATTCAATCTCTAAAATATCATTGAAGCTAACCTGGAGCTGGTAAATTTCTGTCTGTTCAAGGCTCACGGTGGTGGAAGCTTTCACTAACCTTTGCACTGGGATTAGGAAGGCACTCCTGAAACCTGCTAAGCCTATGTCTGATACTCCCAGATGGTTCAACTCTGACTGTTCGGCAGCAAATAGGGCTCTTCAGCTGGCATTAGTTTCTAACCCTAGGGACTCTGGCTTAGTAGCTCTTCTGCGTAAGCAGTACAAAATAACCACTGACAAGCGACGACAGGAGGTTGTTAAAGCACAGTGGGTAACACTAGCTCAGGCCTCACAACTTAGCAATAGCAAGTCATTCTGGGCCTCTATGGCCGATCTAAAGCGTATCAATAGACTATCTAACATAATTTCTTGTCATATTGTCAGCAGTACCTGGGAGGAACTTTTTAGCAGAATAATGCAACACCCTTATCTCGTGTTTTAAAAAAATATATATATTACTGCTTCGTATCTTGCTTGTTGTTTAAGATGGTGTAGAATGTGTTTTTGCCTACAGAGATTGTCTGCATGCAAATAGATCGCATGTTTTTCTTTGGCCGTACGTCTTGTTTAGATCTGCACCATTTCTCCCCATGTTGTCTAATGCGTTGCTTGTGAGCACTTGATTTTACCAAGTGGCCAGAGGATTTCATTTTCTGATTGGTTGTTGGCTCTTGTCAGGATTGACATAACTCTGGAGTCTTTAATTTTTTTATTTATTTGAGGTGGGTAATGGGTTTTATTTCTTTACTTGCCCTTGTTTCTCATGTTTGATTCAGCAGGGCCTGAAATTTTGTGCACAATAGAAAGCAATTTCTTTCAGACTATAGAGGTCATTTCTTCGTTCCTTTTTGATTAACTCTGTCAACCCTGATGAAAGAAGTCCAAGGTAAACTCCAGTGACCTATATCCACAACATTTACATTTAAAAAACAATGGTGTATATTCTGCTCTAAAACAACAGTAAATACTAATTGAAAGGTGTTCTTTTTTTATGTAGGATAAAATTTCTTGCTGTGCAGTAGTCCTATTAATGTGTTGGCATGTTTTCCTCATTTCATTAGTACCCATAGTTTTATTTACAGTGCTTCCTTTCCACTGTTAGATTATCTCCACCACCTCCTCCCTTTACCCTGCCTATGCCCTCCATCGTCCCTCCTTGCAGCTGCAACTCTGATCTGATAATTTAATTTTAAGAATTTAGATTTATTACTTTTGTTTGATTTTGGACTTGGTTGGGATTCAATAACTGTAGCTTGTGTGCTATATTTTCCTCTACCAATTCATCAAGTTTCAGCAATTTGTTGATGTTAATTTTAATCAAGTTGGTAAATCTTTAGTTTAAGTCAAACTGGATAGGTTTTGTTAAACTTTTTGTCGCCATGTTAAACATACTATCTGAAGCAAGAACCTTGTACATTCTTTAGCTTCGAGAAGAGAACTTTTCTAGGTCCAGGATTCAGAGGATATCCAGGGAATGTTAAAATAAAAATGCAACAGGAAATCAGAAATGTTAAGACCATCTAGAGGTTGGAGAGCATTTTCTTTCATGACGGCCAAAAGCAGGGATGCATGTGGAAATCTTTCACAAAGGCGATTGACCAACAAAGCCCTTGCTGCTGCGGTCTTGCTATTTCATATCATATTGCTGTTCTAGTTGATGTTACTATTACTATATTAAATGGTGCCTGTTAAATTGGGTAGAAAGGATGTAGGGTTGATTGAGTGGGCAGTGATCTAAAAATAACCGCTGCTGACGTACTGAGATTTAGGTGCATTAACGAACTTTTTAGGTTTAAAAAAAACAAAAAAAAACAGACATTTGGTAAGTAATGTTAAATGGTAGAACCTCTCCTGTTTGCCCTACTTACAGCATGTCTTTCAACCATATTACTGAGTTTGAATGGAAAAAGGCTAGCATGTTCAACAGTAACCAACTGTGTTCAGTCAATTTAAGTATAAGGCTAGGGAGCAGTGACTGGCTCGAGGGCATTGATGCTTGGCTGGCTAAGAAAAGTCAACCCTGCATGCCTCCGGATGTGCAAAGCCATTTCAAGACTATTTAAAAGTCCTAAACAGTGACCTCATTATTTAGTTAGCTTCATCTATACTGTAGGATTTCTTAGTGCTCATGAACTGTTTGCTGTTGGGATATAGACTTCAGTGTAATTGTAAAGCTTAGTTATAATTTGCTTATAAACCTGTTACTATATTTTATTTGCAGATTTGAAGGAAATGTGCCTCACTGCACTCGCCAACCTCACATGGCAGTCCAGGACCCAAGATGAACACCCAAAAACCATGTTCTCCAAAGACAAGGTAGTCCATTTGGATATACTAGATTGAAGACAATCCTACATAACCCTGTTCACTCTTGTTGGTAGTTCAGATTTGACCACTGATTTCTGTGTAACTGAAACTTTTTGAAATGCTGCATGCAAGGTGGGCAAAGGGTAGGATCCATTTCAGGGATGGCATTTAGTGGCACCTAGAACTCCATTTTTAACTGTTGTGCTCCCAAGACCAGTCCTGGTAGAATCCTCGATTGTGTCCTCTTTAGAAGCTGAGATGCAAGTTTGTATATGCTACGTCACACTATAAACTCAGCAAGGCACTCCTAGATATGGCAGTATTTATACTATGGTGCAAATATAGGAAAAGCTATACCACCATTGTGGATCCTGAAACACTGATATAAACTACTGTTCTGTTTTTTCTTTTTTCTTCTTTGTCTTTTATGATTGGATTTATGCCTAACGAAGACACACTTTCTTCCTTTTATCTTTTTACATACTTTGACTAAATTTAAACCATTTGTAGGAGTAATTTGAATTTTTACCAGGCTTTGTGTTTTACTCTTTTTTTCAAAATGAGAAGAATGTAAGAAAGCTGCAGGTAGGCAGCAGAGCATTCCCTAGAGAAAAGTGCACTGTATTTTAAAGACTTTAGACTAACTTTGCTATTCAAGAGGGCACAGCTTTAGCAGTTGGCAATCTATTCATCTTTCTTCCCCCTTGAAAAGGATCACTAGATACTGGGCTCTAACCACTACTGAACTTTGAATTAGAATTTCTAAAAAGATTTTCCTGTTTTCTAGCACATTTCACAGCAGCAGAACCGCTTAACTTTCAGGGTTTTTGTGACGATTTCCCAAAGTGAGCTATGTTGGTCTCCTCCTAAATGCCTTCACAGTTCATGAAGTGACATTCCTGTAATAAATCTTGAAAAGACCATCATGCATTGTGTTAATTGTCTACCACCCATCAATACAGTAGAAGAATGCCCTATATTCCACAAATATCTAGTACATACAGTTCAGAAATCTGTCCAGCTTTGAGGTAAGGAGCAGTCTATTACACCATTAGAATCTGTTAGCTGTGCTGCATAGCAGAGGGAACAAAATCTGTGGGTGGGTCCATCTACCTCTGCTATAGTACTGTATTCAGTCAACATGGATCCCCAAAGTACCTTGTGAAGAGGAACAAGATTGGACGCATAGGGATCTTATTCATGACACCTGTTCAGAGTTGAGAGAAGTGGTAGCATGCTTGCGGTTATTTTTATCGAAACTTCACTCGCACAACATTGAATCATTGACCTCAACGCAAACTCTGGCAGAATCCCCATCCATGTTCGTGACGCTGAGTCCTTGAACCTTAACATGTGCCACGCTATGTAGAACGTGATGTATTTTTTGTCTAAACCCAAAAGATTCCTACATTTGTTTCCCATCTAAAATAATTTTGGTAAAGTAGGAGTTGGAAGAGTCTTTTAATTCCGAGCAAGCTTCTCCTAAGAGTAAGGCAGCTCCTGTACAACCAGGTGCAAAAAGAAGAGGTTTTGAAGCTTTTGCTCCTCGAGGCCCTGGAATAGTCCATGGAATGCTAGTCATTCCCTTGTCTGTCTCTTCCCAATTCACAACAAAGTTCTCAAGAATTCCAAGCAGCAATTTAGATAATGAGTAGTCGGTTTCTTTACATTACAACAAATATCTGCAGCGGTTTCTTTGCAACACATGAAGTATTTTGGATCATCGTATTTGGACCTTATCTTTCAGCAGTGGTGGCTGGTGGAATTCAAAAGAGGTGGGGGCGTAAGAGCAATGAATAAAATATACTGCGCAGGAGCAAAGTGAGCAAGCCTGCCATTTTGAGAGGAGGGTTCCGGGGAGGTGTCTCTTGTATTTTGGTGCAACTTTCACCACTAGATCTGTGCTATATGAGTGAAAAAACACAAAAAAAGTCCCTTATCGAAACAGATGTAAATGTGTGGATCATGTGTTGGATAACAGGCTATGCAGTACAATAAATGAATACAATTGCAATAAGTTCAGAGTGCAGTTGGTATCAATTAGATACAAAAGACAAAATTCAAACTAATATGTCAGTATCACAATTTATTAAAATTAAGACACTACAACCACATGTAGGCTAAAAAAATCTCATACTAGAGGTACAATATTGTCGGTGTATATCGCAAGAAAACTACAAAACAGTCGCCGCAGCGTTAAGGTGAGATGTAACCGGGTCAGTATCCTGACCAGGAAGTCGTTCGTTGGTAGCAGGGAGGCCGCAGAATTTTTATCAGATTTTATCCTTTCTGTTGCACTTTCGTCAAGCAACCCAACCAGTATTACATCGTCAATAATTGAAAACGACGAGTTTTAACATTTGCAGCCAAAGTCACTGCTCACTGGTTGTGCTATGGACTGACCAGTTTTTAAATGGTTTTTATTTTAATTCCTCTCAAGTAACTTTCATCGGTGGCTCCAACGAACGCAAATTTTAAGGAGTAGTTACTAATACAAAGGTCATCCTTTTTTTATAAACCACGCGGACGAGAGTTTTCCTTCCGTGTCTACAGAGTGACAAAGTCTCGTTATCTTGACATTTTAATTAGATTGTTTTTAGAAAACTCTGTCCTGAAGAAGGTGAAAAAGTTACATCTCTCCGAAACGCTGCGTCGACTGTTTTGTAGTTTTCTTGTGATATACACCGACAATATTGTACCTCTAGTACGAGATGTTTTTTAGCCTACATGTGATTGTATTGTCTTAATTTTAATAAATTGTGATACTGACATATTAGTTTGAATTTTTTCTTTATGTACTTTCTTGTCTTTAGTATCTAATTGATACCAACTGCACTCTGAACTTATTGCAATTGTATTCATTTATTGTACTGCATAGCCTGTTATCCAACACATGATCCACACATTTACATCTGTTTCGATCAGGGACTCTTTATTTTGTGTTCTTTGTCGTGCTACCCTGTCCCTTTTCTGAGTATTAGGGTGCCTCCCTCTTTTTTGTGTATCTATACGAGTGAAAAATACAGTTCTTTTACTGGCTCCAGCCGGCCATCCTCCCTCTACCTATGATGTGTTCCAGCCAGAGCTTCTGAGTTTGGAACTGGGGAACCATGAACCAGGTTCAATTCTCGGCGTTGCCTTACCATCCTGTGATTTGGGGCTAATCACTTACTTTGCACAAGGTCTCATCCCTTTTTTTTATAGGCCTATAAAAAAAGGAATTTGACTTTGTGCAATGTTGGTGCTCATGGAAAGTACTTTAATACCTTCAAGTCGAGTTTGCACTACATAAAAACTGCACAAAGAGGTTAAAAACAAAGCCTTTACACAATGAAAGACAACTAGATACCCATTCAGTGGCTGATTTGTACAAAGTGAAACCAGAAAATCTGGATAAATCACAGCTTCACCACTTACAATATTTTTCTAAGATCACATAACTTATTTCACCAAAACTCAATTTTATTCATTATCACAAATGAAAGCACTTTTCAAATATGGGAGTTCATAATACCAGTTGTACGAAAACCTATTGTTTGATTTATTTAGACTATAATGCTCCTCTATAATAATCTGGGCCAAGTACAGAGTTTACACTGCACTGGTAATATAGTGACATGTGAATATTGCTAGTTTTCTCCAATTGAAGTGCTCAAGGGGGGAATGCATTTAACTGGAGCAGGGGGGGTCATGTTGGGAGGCAGCATTCTAATTTCTACCAGACTGTGCACTAGCGCAGGTGCCTATGAAAAACTGACTGGTCTGCCTGACCGTGACATCCGTTTTGCATAACGGAGTACGGACTAGGCAGACTAAGTAAGGCACTGGGTGCCTTTACTATAATTCAAATAAGAAGATGGTAATTGCCCTTTACAATTACCATCATGTCAGCTTTATTTAGGAGGGCTGAGCCCCGCTGCCCGACCCCAGAAACCATCGCTACTTTCAAGAGAGACTATCTGTCCCAAAAAATGCACCTTCCTGTCCACTAAGCACCTGACGGCACACCATATCTTGCATAGCTTTCAAATTAATACTGCCTGCTTTTTAGGTCTTGCTTGAGACCAATTGTGCTGCTTACAATACATGAGGTTTAATTACAGGGGGATAACAGCCTGCCCATTGCTTACCATGTGTTGGCTTCATTGTCCCTCTCATTTGCCTGCTTCTCTTTGGTCAGTTCATGACGATTTCACTTCCTCTTTTGTGGTTTGCCCCCCTCCCCCCTTGAAGCATGTCACTTGTACTGTTTCTGTGCCTAATGTCCTTCCATTGTTCGCTCTTTCGAAGCTGCATTTTTCTTGTTGTGGAAGCACTCCATAAAAGTGCATGAGTTTAGACTGTCCTGTTTTGCTTGCCTCCTCCCTCCCGCTATCAAAAAAAAAAAAAAAAAAAATATGATAGAGCTTTTTGTTATACTCCTATGGCTACATCACAGCAGTGAACGAGGCACTGAACATGGCAACAACATCTGACGCTGTATAAAACACCTAAACAAATAAAACCGTAACCCTTTGCGTTTTAGTATGCTTATCAGTACAATTGCATTCTTGTACAACAGTACAGCTTTTTATGAATACCGAACCGAGGTGGTTGAAATTGCAGCACACATTTGACCTTGACAAGCAAGGAAGTGTGATTCAGAATAGGAAAATGCCACAATTTATTAACTTGATAAGCCAGGAGGAAAGCAGACCCTCGCAATAGACTCACGCTATCAGGCTCCTGCTCACGATAAGAAACCTTGCGCTAACTGAAGATAACCTTCCAGGAGTGCAAACCAAATGAGCAAACTCCCTGATCATAAGCATAATTGAAGCCCATAAGTGGTTTTGTAATGACTGCAAACCCCTCCAGCTCTAACCTCTGGAGTTCGCCACAGATACTTAATTGCTATTGCAAAAAAACTCATAATTTGAAAGATTTATATCCAGATATTAGGAGCTGGATCAAATGCGAGCTCACTTTATATCAGCCAGCTCAGGACCATGCCCTCTGCTTTTGCACCAGTTACGGCCTATGCAGAAAGCCCCACCAGCATCTTTCCTGGAAAATGACTTTTCTGTGAGGTATCACATTGGCCCGCTGAGTAAGATACTGTCCTTGTGCTCTTGCCAGTCATATGCTTTGTCTTAGAAGGAGGATAGTTTTAGGTACGTTCTTTCTTCCTCACTGTAGGAAACTGGGTTTTGGTTGCAGTAGTCAACCCACTTTTTGCCTGGTATTTGATGCAACTTTAACCAGGTCCCCAGTGGCAGTGTTCTTTCCCCAAAACAAGTTAACTGGTCAACTGATAGCCAATTTAACAGGCCTTTAGTACCTCTGTAAGTCCCTAGTAATTGGTACCCCTGGTACCTAGGGCATAGGTACTAGAGGGACCCTAAGAGCTGCAGCATATCTTGTGCCACTGTAAGGGACCCAGCACCAAACTCAGGCGGACTGTTCCTGCAGGCTGTGTGACAAAGTGCTCTAAATGCGACATGGCACACACCCTATATACCATGTCCCCTAACACTGCATGTAATATTTGTAAGTCACCCCTACAGCAGGCCTTACAGACCTAAGGTAGGGTGCATCATATTACATGCAAGGACATAGCTCTATGACCAGATATGCCCCTGTGCTCGGCAGGTCAATTACTGACAGTACAAGTGAACAGGGAAGCCATCTTAAGGTATGTACTGGGCACTGGTCAAAACGAGTTTCTCAGCTACTTAATTGCTTCACTGAAACCTATGGTGTTTGGTATCAAACACCTTGTATTAGTAAACCCACACTGATTTCAGTGATGGATTTATTAATATGGGCTCCCAGAGAGTACCTTAGAGGTACCCCCTGAACGTTACTAGTCCTAGTCTCTTGGCTGACTGGTGCAGACCAGCCTGCCACCACAGAGAAGTTTCTGATCCCCCCCTAGGAGGTGAGCACCCCGCTCTTAGAGGACAGAAATAATTCCTGCTCTGGCAGGTGTTTACACCTCCTCCAAGTAGGATGCCTAAGTAAATCAGCTTAACAAAGCAGGAGGCTTCAAAGGCCTCTGCAGCATTTGATATGCGACCCAAGGCTTCACAAGACAGGGGAAACTTCACCTCCTCCCCAGGTCCCCTCTGGCACTAGGACAGGCAAGAAAATTAGCTAGTCAGGAGGTGTGTGGTCACCCTCAGGCTAGTACCAACCCTAAGAACAGCTACCTGATGTGCACATGACTAGGAAAATTAGACCATCTTGGTTTTTGGTGGAATTGGGTCCTCTGGGTCAAGGTTATGCCCACTTCCAATAGGAAGTGGTCATATAAAGGGTGTAGTCACCCTAAAGGTAAGTAGCCCATTGGCTACTAACTGACACTCCCTGTTACACCCCTAAATATAGTATTTAGGTGGCATGCCTGATGCCAGGACGTCCGACTCAATGGACACAACAAAGATGTAGACAAAGAGTGCTGACCCGAGAACGGAGGAGCAATGACTGACTTGGCACCAGCCTGCTGCACCCGTCCCTCGTGGAGACGCCGACTCATTCTGACACTCTGCAGACAACAGGAAACTCAGAGGGCTGCCAGTGCTTCACAAATCGCCAAAGAATTCCTTAGAGTGGAGGAGCTACTCCTCTACAGGCACAAAAGAAGCAAGGTCCGGTTCACCATCCTGCTGCTTACAGAGACTACAGACTCTGCAGCCGCCCAGGAAGAGGTCGCTATGCTCCCACAGGTCAGATCATTCCTCCCTCCAAGTGTGAGGATGCCAGGACTGACCGGAGCCGCACAGTAACAATACCTGAGGTACCGGACTCCTTGGAGCAACCTAGGCTTGTTGGGTCCAGACCGGACACCAACACCGAGGAAAACTGACCTGCATGTTTAGACTTCAGGGACAGTGAGACCCACATCGAGAGTGGCCCAGGAGCCTCCAATCGCTGCCACAGACACCTCAAAGCACCCGTGCCCCACAGCCTGAGTTCAGGTGATGGTGCCAACAGGGTCCTGAGACCCTCAAAGGCTGAACCCACCCTTGGGATTGCCTAGACTGGACTCCCAGTCGCTGCCTGCAGCCTCTTTGTGCAGGCCCCCTCAACCCCAAGTGTCTCCTGCAGCACAGACTCGACACCTAAAGACACCACTGAACCCAAGCCCTACAGCCCAAGAGAAGTGGACCAATGGTATCCCTACGTGCCCGATGATCTCAAGGACCGAACCCATCTGTGGGTTCACCCGGACTAGCCCCACAGTCTGAGCTTGCAGCCTCTTTTCAACCAGACCAATCCGCATTTAAGTGAACGGGGAACCCGGTGCTGAAATGCACCTCTGCACCCGGCCGCCCCAGTGCACCCTAAGGTGACCTGCTAGTGTTGCCTTGGACCTTGCCCCCTACTCTCCTTGAGTCCAGGAGAAAGGCCCCGTAAGGTGCTGTCAAGTGCCTGAATGCAGCATGTTTTTCTCAATAGGATAACATTACAGCTCCAGAAATTGAACTGTGTGAACTTTTGAAACCTGTAAAAATTTATAACCCAAAAAGTACGCGCCCAATTCCGATGATCTTAGTATCTAATTTCATATAAAAATAAGTATTATTTTTATAAATTGGTGTCTGAATTTTTTGAGTGTCTCACTTACTGCCTTTGTGTGTGCAATAAATGCTTAGCACTACCCTCTGATAAGCCTAACTGCTCGCACACACTACCACAAAAGAGTGCATTGGGTTATCATTTATGCCTCTGTAAACCAACTGGCGTTTGCCTGGACTCTTTACACAGTGTACGTCTCTTTGGTCCATTTTATATAAAGAGCCAGCTTCCTACACTCACAAAGGTGTCTCAGACTACTGTGCTAATCTCTGTTTTGTTCCAGTAGCTGTCCAATAATTTGTCTTTTCTGGAGGTAAAATCATCCACAAACTAGATGTGAACAGCACCTTAAGAGACAATCTAGACAGAACTCAGGACCTCAAACAATCAAGTCATTTGTTTATATTGGTCCTATCAGCAGTGTGTTTAATTGTATTTAGTATAATTAGGGCCACTGTATTTATGCAGCATTCGATGACCAAATTCTGTTGCAGGTTTGACTGAATTCTATGTCTGCACCAAAGGCGAGGATTATGCTTAACTTCACTTTATTCAACAGCAGCCAGGTTTAAACTCATCATAACAAACTACTATTCTCATGATGCTCTGGGAATAAAGCTAAAACATCAACATCCAATGGGAGAACAGCTCCCAGCAATCCACCAATCGGGTCTCAATAGTCCACAATACAGCCCATCGTCTGTACTCCCTCCTCCTCCTTCTTTGCTGCTCGGCAGCCATGAGACAAGTGCCCTTCATTGTTTGATTTACTTTGTGCCTTCATGGCCTGATTTATTACTGTATTTCTGATAATACTGCATGGATTAATGTATTTTATAGTGGTGTTGTGATTGACAATCCTAGTACCGTTTCCTCCGACCGCTGGAATGCTCTGCGCTCCTTCTTGGCTGTTCTACGTTGGTGCAGCTCCCGACTGCGGTGGGCACCTCCCACCGCTGAGATGGTGCTCAAGTAGTGCGCCTGCCAGGCTCCTTCGCGTGTCTTCCCTTTACTTTCATAGCGGCTGCAGAGCTGCATGCCGTCAGCCGAGGAGCCTAACCCCCTGGAGAGCGATGCCTCGTCGCGGAGTCTGTACAACCCGATCTGGCTTTAAAAGACATTATTTTGGCCGCCTTGCGGTGAAAAAGCCGGGTCAGGTACACTCATTACCCCCAACGCCCCCAGGGGTCCGTATTTTGATTTGGGCAGCAAAGCTGACCCATGATGACACGCTCCCAGGGGGGCTCCAGTAATTACATATAGCACCAGGGGTGTTGTGTCCTCTGGCTTGGACCCATCTACTGTGAGGCATCGCCCACCCATTATCTTGGCTGTGACCCCAACCCCACATCAGCAGTGCTCTGCCTGCAGCTCAGTGCCCACTGTAAGCTCCTTCCAGCGTTGGGTGCCCCAACCCATTTGACTGCGCTGAGCACCACTTATAAAATTCTACAGGCTTCCCCTGTTTTACCGTGGCACCTATTTCCTTTTAGTGCAAGTGACTGCGCAGTGGGCCCTACGGTGCTCGCTATGGAGCTGGACGATGTAGACCAGGGAGAAACAGACCCCTTAGCATTCCTCCCATGGGATTAAGACTTCTATGATGCAGTATATGCATCGGTATGCAAGGTGGTATCAGAGGCTATATGCCGCCCCCCTTGCAGGAGGATTGCAGGTCCTGGGCCATTCAGGGGACCCCCGCCACCTGATGAGATCCAGGTGATGCGTTGCTGGGAAGCCGGGGTGGACTATGATGCCTTTGCCAGACTGAAGCAGACCTTTTTGGCACACATTTCCACCTCCTGGGACCCAGCGGGGCCCCCACCCCACCCCCACTGCCTTGGAGCAGAGTGTCTTCGCCCCTCTCTGGATGGGAAGGTGGCGCTCACCCCTGAGCTTGACCCCAAAATGACCACCTTCTTCCAGAAATTCATAAAGGACCCAAAAAAGGTAATCGATAGATCCTGCGGGCGTGCCGGGACGAAACTCCTGGGGGTCCTCGGCCCACTTACAAAAATACTGGATATGGCAGAGGATGCCAAGTCCTCAGACTCTTTGATTTCCCCAGAGGTACTGTCTGGCTGTGCGCAGCGAGCAGTCCTATTTCTGGGCATGCGCACTGTGCCCTGTCAACGGAGCGTCACCGCTCCTTGCTAATCAAGGTTGACCCCAAGCTGGGAGATTTGGCAGACTCTAATGCGGGGGCAGTTGCACAAGGGGGCCTCTTCAGGGAGCCCTTTATTAAAGAACTGGGCAAATTTATGAATACTTTCACTTCGTTGGACAAGGCCCAATCGTCTATTAAGAGCCTTTCAACCCCATGTTTTCCTTGGGTCCGGACGAGGTAGGGGCCGCTCCTCCGCCCATGCTCATGGACAGTACAATTCCAAAGGGCAAGGCTCCCGGCAAGGCCAAGGCCCAGGCTGCTTCGCCAACTTTTACCCAACAAGAGGCCGTCGTTGCAGGGGCAGCAGAGGAGCCCCAGCAGCTGCCACTTCGGTGAGTGTTCTCCCTCCTTCCCTTCTTAGGGTAGGGGGCCAGCTGGCTAACTATTCCCAGGCATGGGAGGCCATTACGGGGGATGCATGGGTCCTTCAAAAGATCCAGGGTTTCCACATAGTTTCACGGCTCCTTCAGACCAAGCTCTCGCCCACGGGCAATTCAGTTCTCGGCCGCCAGGCAGAGTTGGTAGATGCAGAGGTTGCTGCCCTCCTTTCCAAAGGGGCTATTTCTCACGCAGTTCCCAATCTCAATGCGTTCATCAGCAACATTGGCCCCCGTCGGTCTTGTCGACCAGGAAAGAGGCCGGTCATCAATCTTCGAGAATTCAACGAGTTTTTGGTGTATCGCCACTTCAAAATAGAGGGGATTGATCTCCTTCAAGAAGTCTTGTTCCCTGGGGACTGGCTGGCCCGCCTCGATCTCAAGGACACACATCTGGCGATTTGCAGTTCCTCCAGCTCTTCTGGCGCCACCTGGCCTTCTAGTTTGCCACTCTGTCCTTCGGACTCTCCTCCGCCCCTTGGTGCTTCACGAAGGTTCTCAAACCTGTCGTAGAGTACCTTCGGGCGCAGGGAGTTTGCATAATTGTGTACCTTGACAATATGCTCCTTCCTGGCCAATGTCCTCGGAAACTTTCTCTAGTTGCAGTTGGCGGTCAATCTCCTACAGAGCCTCTGGTTCGTCATCGAGGGCAAATCCTTCTTGATTCTCTCCCAGAGTGATTTTCTTGGGATTCTCCATAGACACGATCGCAGCCACCCTGAGCCGTCCGTCTCGGAAGATGACGAAGATCCGCCACAATTTGGGCGTACCTTGACCAGACAGCAGGTCTCCCTTTTAGCAGATCGCTCGTCTGGTGGACCTTCTCTCTTCATCTGTTCAGGCCATCTTTCCTGGGCCTCTCCATTACTGCGCCCTGCAACATCTGAAGGCCACCCATTTACGCAAGGGCCTCACATACTCTCAAACGGTATCCCTGACCGAGGTGCGAGAAGAGGTTCAATGGTGGCTGGCTCATATGGGCGATTAATTTTTTTTTTTTTTTGGCTCCGACCCAGATCTGGTCATAGCCAGACACGAGCAGGTCGGCTGGGGCGCTTGATGTGGAGACTTCTCCCCTGGAAGGTTCTGGTCTCCAGACGAACAGAGGTTACATATCAACTGTCTGGAGCTTTTGGCCGGTTCCTTTGCGGTCAGTTGTTGGACCAAGGACTCTATTCAGTCGTGTGTCCTCCTCAAAATGGATGTTCCTGCGGTCCGTTATATCAATCATTTGGGAAGCACCAGGTCCAAGATTCTTTCTGACCTGGTGACCCAGTTATGGCAGTACGGCCTGCATCATTGGATCTCGGTGACAGTGGAGTACTTGCCCGGTCAAGCGAATTAGGTAGCAGATTTCCAATTCTGCCACTTCAGGGATTCCAGCCTATGGAAATTACATCCAGAGGTCTTCTCAACCCTGTGCGACCGATGGGGGTCTGTTTGCAGTGGATCTCTGTCTCTAGGTTGGCTCACCAACTGCCCAGGTTCTTCAGCTGAAGGCCCGACACGTTGGCAGCTGCCACGGACGCGTTTCTCCAAGATTGGAGTCATGAGGCAGGCTTCACCTTTCCCCCCCCTTTACGATGATCACCAGAGTGTTGGCCCAGGTCAGGCGCCAACGAGCCTACCTGGTGCTAGTCACTCCAATTTGGAGGTCCCAAGTATGGTTTCCGGTTCTTCTGGAACTTTCCTGGGATTCTCCAATCCGACTTCCCCTGTTTCCAGCTCTTCTCAATCCGGACCAACGGCCTCACCAAATGGTGCAGTACGGGTCTCCATTGCTCATGGCTTGGCAAATTGCAGGAGACTATGGTCGTCCCTGGGCCTTTCGTACCAGGCTGAGAATTTCTTATCAAGCATATGCCAGCAGTACGAACAAGTGGTATGCCTCAGCGAGGGGCCGAGGATCCTGTTGGTGTCTGCGATGGGATATTGGTCCCGTGGTCGTGGAGGTAGTACATGTGCTCAATTTCCTGGCTCGGTTAGCGAGGATGGTCTGGCCTATCAGACTATTAATACCTTTTGTTCAGCCATCTTGGCGAGACATGTGCCGGTGGAAGGCTCCCCGGTGGGAGAGCATCCCTTTTTGTATATCTCCTCCAGTTAATCAGACTCTCGCTTCCCCCCCCCCCAGAACCCCACTATTCCGCTCTCTGGGACGTCAATCAAGTATCGAATCTGTTTTTGTATAGGCAACCAAATCCATTCCTGTCCAGGAAAGATCTGTCGCTAAGCTGGCGATGTTACTATGCCTGGTTTCATGCCGAAGGGTTTCAGATGTATGGGCCTTAGACATTTCGGGCAGAACTTTTTCCCCTTCTGGGGTCTCGGTCACTGTAAGCAGAAGGATAAAATATAATACTAAGGTTATTACTTCCCCAGCGTTTCTGGCTTTCCAAAGCTTTGCGTAGTGCAATGTCTTAAGGCATATGAGGACATTTCGGAATAGTTTTGCCCTATGAGGGAATGCCAGCTCCTCATCACCTTGCAGAAAACACATAGAGCAATTTCTTCTCCTACCATCGCCCGCTGGGTGAGGTGGGAAATGCAAGAGGCTGGCATTGATATCGCCCATTTTGGTGCGCATTCTGCACGTGGTACCATGGCTTCGAAGGCTTTTATACTGGGCGCCCGGCTGGAGGATATAATGAATGCAGCAGACTGGTCGTCGGACTCTACCTTTTTTTTTTTTTTTAAGGTTTTACTTCAAACCAGTCTTGGATATGGCTCACCTGGTTGTGAGCAACTAGCATAATCCTTGCCTCCGGTCCTGACATAGAATGAAACATTTCCTAGCTATCGTAACGGAAAGTTTCAATTCTATTAAGGACTCTGAGGCGAGGATTATCCCACCCACTCGGAGATAATTGGGAGCTCTCCCCGTCACTAGTAAATATTGATTTTCCTGCATTGCAATTGCATGATATGCTTGACATGATCTCCGTTGTGACTTTGCATTTCGTTGCTGGCTATGTGCTTTGTATATCGATGTGGCCTGTGTTCCTTTGCAGGACTTTGCAATGGTTATTTCCTGTATTTCAATTACCCTTTTTTGTAGGAACGGATTCTAGTAGACAAGACAGATGAAGATGGATCATAGGGGTGACTCGCGCAAAGAAAGGGGAGGAGGGAGCACAGACTATGTACTGTATTGTGGACTATTGAGATCTGATTGGATTGGTGGGAGCTATTCTCCCATTGGATGTTAATGTTTTTGCTTTATTCCCAGAGCATCCTGGGAATAGTAGTTTGTTATGAGTTTAAACCTGGCTGCGTTGAATAAAGCGAAGGAAGTTAAGCATAATCCTCATCTGAGTCCTTACTAGAATTGGAACTTTCTGTTACGATAGCTAGTAAAGTTTTCATTACGTGGCAAGAAAATGATACTGTGTAGTGCAGCACATTTTGTGATGGTATATATTATTTTGTCTTTTCTTTACACAGGTTAACACTAAGAAAAGGATTTACCTCATTAGTATCCGTTTAACACCCGGATCTAGCAATAAGCATCAAAGTTGACCAGTCAAGGAATGAGAAACTGTTTTTGTAAAAATGTGAAGATTATGTAGCAAATGATGGATTGTGTGGTAAATGCGGCAAATGACTAATTTTGGAAAAGATTTAGGGACTGTAGCCTGCAGTGAGACAATGTGCCTCGTTGATTTTTCCTTCTGAAGTGTTCTATAATACCTTAAGGCAGAGTTGTTCAAAAGACAGCAAGATCCATAATAATCTGTGGATACAGTGCTGAAAATGTCCATTGAGTTGCTTTGTATGCGAGTAACCCTACTACTAATTCTATACAGGAGAAGCCCCGACACTCTGCTTTTTCGTACATTACCATCCACCAGTTGTTGCCCCTCTTACACAGTTGTTACTGCCTTCCTACCCAAAGCTAAGGTGAATGATCTCACTTATTTGCAACTTTTCATCACCTGTAGCCTACTGAAACCATGATTTAAATGTTGTGCTTCTTGTTGACCTGGGTATTTCAAAGTAAGCGTAGCTAGCATATTTGGCAAACAAGTTAACGTGGCAAAGAACCAGGGACTAAGAAGCAGTTCTCTGGAACTTTTAAAATATACAGTTGCCCTCTAAATTCCATTTGCCTTAAATGGTTTCATGCCCATCGTCCTTTTACTATGCTATATTTTCATCTAAACACACCAGTGGTGCCTTGTCTGTTTTAAGGGCTGAAAATTTGGTCAAATGAAGTCCTAATGACTCTTCTCAGCTGCTCCATTGTGTTACCGAGGCCAGCTACTTCAGCGTCACTGTTTAATGCCAAGATGAATTTTGTGTTAAGCTTAGTCTCTGCTCTTCTCACAGGATGCTTTAGAAATGCCAGGAATTCACCTAAGTGTATTACAGTTAATTTCTTGATCTTCCACCGCATGCCACCAAAAATAGACTGCACATTTCCAACCTAGTCCGTTTCTGATCCCTGATCACCTTGGTATTTGGAGACGTTTTATTGATGCATGTATTTCAGTTTGGTTGAAGGGCATATTGTGATTTTCTGCACTAACGACAGACTAGTTCAGGTGGATAGAAATTCCCTGCTATTTTGAGCAAGCATTGGGACAGCCAGTAGGTCTTGCATACTGGCTTAGCCAATTGCTTTTTGTGATTCTGCACAGCACTGGGACACTCCCATTAGAATGATGGTTCTGCCCTGGAATTTGTCTTTGGTTCATAAGATACAAGTAACTCTGGGGCCCTGCTGCATTTCCAACATTTTACTTTGTTCCCTTTTGCCAAAAGAAACTCTAACAGCGTTAATGTACATGCAGTCTAAAACATTGAACTGTAAAAACAAAATTAATTTGGCATTGGGAGGAATTGTTTAAAACTGTGAGCACACCCTCTTCCAATCTGCATCCAGTGACTCATCAAGTAAGTTACTGTCCATTGAGGTCTGCCATACAGCTCTTACCTTGCCATCTTTGGTGAGGGCAGTATATATAGATGTGATGTGTTTGTCGTCCTTAGCAAGAAGATAGAATGGCTGCCACCATGTGTTCTTTTAGCAAATTCTAAAGCTGTGCACCTTCAGTTGATGCATCTATACAAACCCACTGTGGGGTAAACTATATGAACTGCCATAATACTTTCATAAATCCTTGGTAAGCCCCTCAAAATTCTGGTCTATCCGTTTATTTACCTTTTTTGGGGACGATAATTTAGATCTCCCTCCACATAAATGTTGTCTCCCATGGTAGCCAAACTCAGCACTGTACAGAGGGAGACCACAATATAGATTTAGTCCAATTGATCTTCAACCTAAAAACTAGTCTTGTGTGAAACACCGCTTTAAAGCATTTTCATGGCAGAGGTAAATGTGTCTCTAAAATTGATGGGCTGTCAAACTGAAGGGACAGTGTGAGATACGGTGCCTTTGTTCTGCAGATTAGGCCTTGAGAGACAGTGGACCATTAGGACAAAAACCAGCTTAGTCTGGGGGAAAACCATCTGTGTCCCCTTTTTGAGCTTCCCATTGTTCAGAAATTTGCCTACCAGCCCTTATGGTCACTAAAGTGTTTTTTTTTTTTTTTTTTTTTATAAATTGTTTTATATAGGATAGTCCTACCCAATCAGCATTTGGCCCAAGGTTCTTATCTACCAGGATTCAGAAAATGAACTCTCATCCAGCAGAATCAAATTCCTTTTTGACACCAGCGCTAGGGTTCCAGATCTTGTTCTGTCTTGCAGTTATGTTGTCATCTATGGTTTAAAATTGTGCTCTGACTAGGCATAACTTGTGAAAGATCTGCTTGTACCAGTGTAGTGCGGTAGCACTCCACCCTCATTGAGAATATTTTGCTTTGTGTCTTCAAGTCTGTAAGGAACTGCACCATGCACGACTCCTCCCACATGATCTACGCTTGAAATGTGGGGTTGATTCTTTGGTCTGTCCCACCCTCCAGTCGTATTGGTCTGAAGTGAGGGCTCGCTTGCAACTCTATGCTCCCTAACAGTCACTCCTTCACCTCATGCTCCTACAAAACACAACTGACATACCAGACTTGAGCTCACACACTTACCGCTGCTTAGCCACCTCTTCGGTGGCCAATGGGTGCACCCTCTGCCATTGGTGCCAATCCACTAACCGTATGGGATTGGCTCATGCACATCCATAGGGTGGCACTTCATGAGCGCAGTACTTGCACACCTCAAAATAAATGTGAGGTTAATGAAAAGGTGTGGGGTATGTTTCTCTTGTCCTTCAGGGACGACCCCCCGCCCCCTTCATACTTTACGCCTTAGAATTCTCTTGCATTGCTTTGGTTGATGGTTTTCTCCTTTCCTCCCACATCATCTGCATTCTCCAGGTTGCTTTTGGGAGACCCACCCTGTCTTTGTGTTGGTGTTTGTTAGTCTGTTCTGCTGTTGCAAGCAGCCTCCTCTGAGGGAAATGCACAATGTGCTTTTTTTCCACTGTACCATTATTGTGTTGCATTGTCTCGCTCTGGGGCCTTGTACCGTTTTGATGGCTGCGATTGTTGTTCAGGATATGCAATCCATATGCCAGATTCCCCCGAAACAATTTGCCGTAACTCTACCCTCCCTGTGCCCTGACACTTGTATTTTCTTGTCGCGGCATTGGGATGTTAGGCATTTTCTTTGTAACGGTTAATCCGGCCAGACTTTAGTTGATCATGATACCTCCTTTTTACTTACAATTGTTCCCTGTATCATTCTGCATTGTTGTATTGCAGATATGTAAAATTAATAAATTGTTGTAAAAAGACTGCACACATTGTTTAGACTTTTTCAGATGAAGTAGTAATCTATTCACACCTTCCAATAAAGTTTGAGCAAAATACCTTTTGAAATCCATTTCCTCATGTACCTTCATTAGGTGCAGTGTCGGTGCACCCTTATTACTGATAAGAATGTGGGCGTCAACCGCTACAATTCTAAGGAGGATCAGAATCCCATCAGTATACATGTAACGTGAAAGCTAAATGGAAAGAAGGGATCCGTGCACGTAGAGTGCCCTGAGCCAATTAGAATCCCATGTAAGATCTTGTAGAACAAGTGGAATTGCAGTTATTTGGTTGCAATAGCTGAAAAAAATGATAGCATCCACGCGTTTGTCCCAGATGACTATTACATGAAGTTGTGATAGCCGCTGCTAATAGTTGGCAGGATTGAATGCTACGAAAGCACCAGTGGCAACACCATACTCCGGAGCATATACGTCTAAGTCATACGGAGCCACAGGAACAAGACTGTTTCCATTTCAGTGTCAAATCTAGCTTGCAGGTTGTGGAGATTATTGCTCTTTACTTAATCCTGTAATTTAATTATAATCACCCTCAAGAATGGATAGAGTAGTTTAAAAATTGGGCAAAATATTGTTGAGACCTAAAGTTCAGTTAGAGTTCTTTCAAGATTTGAACTAAAACTGTTTCCTTAAGTATGGCTTTTACTAAAGCTGCTTTTTGCAAGGCAGTAATCAGATAGAAAGAACTTTGCTTTGGAGAAGAAACTGCTGTTTCGTGGGGTGGTCTTGAAACGACCGAAAAAGAAAACTTGGTGAAAAAGCATTGAAAATAGCATGAGACAGAGTGGAGGAGGGCTTTATTATTGGTAGCTATTTCAGTGTGAAGTAACTCCGTATAAAGTTCAGACAGAACTTTGAAAGTTCCTTGCCTGCATAAGCTACTATATATTTTGGGGGGGATCCAGACTGCTTTGTTGTGGTTACTGTCCTAGCTGAAGGAGGGTTGCAATAGTAGGGTGGTGGTATATGGTTCCTACCTCTGCCAGAATCGTCAACTGTTGCAACACAATTCATGAGCAGTGGAGGGGTGTGAGGTGTGATTGCTTCTCTACTCACAAATCTGGATCCCTTACATGAGTAGGCTTGGGGGAATGGGAAGAGGTATACATGTTGCTAAATGGCAACCATAGTAAATCTGACATCCCCACCCACCAGCTCAATACATGCTCTTTCCCCAACGTTTGTAGAAATGGATGTTTGTAAACACTGTATTTACCAAGGTCACTGTAGCAGATCCATGTACTGGGCTGCCATGCTGAGACCAGGCATCACCAGAGAAATCTGCTTCGCTGCCATTAAAAAGTCTAAATGCTACACTGTTTATAAACAGGATAAAGCCAGAAAGAGAATGATGTCCCTTACAATCCTAAGGCGTCCAGATCCCATTAAGTAAATGTGCATGCTCGCAGATGGGTTATTGTCACTAGGTTACCCCCTAAACGTCCCTTACAGCACTCTTGGGTGAATTAAGTAGAAAGAAGCTGCAAAGCGCCTCAGGCATCCAGATTGAAGAGGATCATTTTCAAATCTCACTATTGCACGCTGGCTAAATGTGTTGTAGTACTTCAGGACCTTACCCCATTCAAACTATTGATTGCAGTTGTGTAGTGTACAGTACTAATGGGGGCAAACATGTTGTAGCTGCTTGAGATGCATCTCACGTTCTCCATTAACACACTGATAAAGGCCAAGAAAATAACCTGAAATGTAGGATCTTGCCTAGTGGCGACCTATTTTTGCATGTTCTGCTCTGCTAAGAATCACAGTAGTGAAAACCAATGTCCCCCATACACTAGTATACCTTTTGCAGGCCATACCTGTGTGTAGTTGTCCTCTAAAAGGTAACTGATCGTTATGGGCATGGGGGCTGCTAAAACTAGACTCTATAGGAAACTACCAACCTCCTCCCCAAAAGAAGGAGAAGAATAGCGTGTCCCAGGACGTTCTGCTGCATTATCAGTCCACATATCTCTCCGCTAATGAGCTACTGGTGAGCCAGAGAGACTAAAAAGAAATGAGCACATATGGACCAGGCAGTAGCTAGAATAGCACATTGTGGCCTTCTGTGCTTCTCAAAGGTAAATGGTCCACTCCCTGCATAGCTGAGATCACCTTCCAAAATATTACCTTTATACTGGGAAACTGAAATTCACTAGCCTATAAATTCCAGTTGACCTAGTTTCATCCCCATTTAGACTGGTACATCATAATTCCATATTCATCCTAGGAACACAGGAAAGCAAACGTCCTTTCACCGTTGGGGCACGTGTAACTGTCAAAGTTTTATAAGAGGAGAAAATAAATTATTTGATCAGTGTAAAATAGATGTTAACCTATGAGAGACAGATCAGGGTGTTTACAAATGTGACACTGTACTATTCCAGTAAAATAGCGGATCCAAATGACCCAATCCGTTTTACAATATGTTCCAGGCTTACTACAGGCTCAGGAGGTCTTGCTTCTTATCTATAATAATTGCTTTACTATGATGGGTAGAGTCTGAAATCACAATAGTAGCCGCAGTGGGAGCGTCGGTTATGAAGTTAATTGGCCCATGAGGAATGGAAGGACTTTGAGTGGATCCTTTCCAAGGTTTTAAGTGGATCCAACTTAAAGACATGCAACACATTACAAATATTGTTTGTTGGTATCCAGTACTATAGATGTTGAGAAAAGCCTTCCAGGTAGGTGACGTGGGGGAAATGCCCGAGGTGTGGAAGCCATGATTCAAATTTTTTGGACTACCTAAAGCTTAAGAGCATTTGGAAGGAAGTGCTTGGTGCAGTCAAATGGGTATTATCTTAACCTATTACGGCAGGGCCAGTGTATTTGCAATAGGTCTGAAAGATCAAATTGTTTTAGGATAGAATTTTTTTGAGGTCCCCGATAGGGTATTAGCATGGAGGAAGCCCCCAGAAGCTGCATTGGCACTCTAGGCTTTGAATGAACTAGGGCTTGAAAAACCTGTCCGTGCAGTGAATCAACATAGGGGCTGCTTTATCGGCATCTGAAAAGTGCTTTAAGCCACATCAAACAGAATGTCTCGAAAGCACTGCATTTACTTATCAAAATGGGACAAGTGTGTGTATCCTTGTGACGCTAAAAAGGAAACCAAGGTACATAAAACTGCTGTATGTGGAGCAGAGAAGAACCTTCTCTCTAGAGGAATGAGCTGTCTGTCTGGCTTAAAGTTAAATATTCCTGCACAAGATTAGAGGGCGTTCTCTGATTGTTGTCCAGGATATGGAGTGCACTGAGCAATGCAACCAATTGCGCTCTATTACGTGTAATATTTTCAAGACAAGTTTGAAATTAAAAAGAACCTTTATACCAAAACTTGCTTTCTGATAATCCTGTAATAAATGTCACAACTGGAGCTATGATATTCCAAATCAGATGTCTGAATTGTTCATTGACCGTTAGCTCTTAACATAACATAATGACATGGAACAAGGCCGTATCGGCAACCCAAAGCCAAGAGACCGTCTGGTGAACGTGCGCTCTAGCAATTGCCCTTAACATAACCTAACATTTGCACAGCAGTCCAACGCGCAGCCTGTATACCACTTTACTGATACACATTCTGTTTTCCACAAAGCCAAATTGTATTAAGCTAAATCCATTTGCATCTCCAAGTCCTGTCCCCTCCCCCGACTCCTACATATTCTCAACTCACCTAAACTTTGCCTTAAGACTTCTTGAGAGAATCTGCATGTTTTGTAGACCTGCTTTTACAAGAAGAGGCTTTTTGCTGACCGAGGCTGATGGGATACTAGAAATACTATGCAGATCAAATGCCAGGGCCTTAGGATCAGTGGCCAGTATCTGTCATCAACCGTACTGCACGTGTAGAGAAGTACATTGTTCTCTGATGGCAAATACAACATTTGTGTCCACCAATGATTGTGAAGTCTGCTTTAGCTCTAATTTGTCTCCAGTTTGGGAGAGTTCTGGCATGACCTAAACGAATACGTTACCCTGTCCTCATAACTTCCATGCAGAGTTGATAAACAAGCTGTGTTCTTTCGCCCTTAGCCATATGAACTCTGTTTATTTGGTGCCTCACGTTCGCTTGACAATTAGTGTCCATTCTCTGGTTAAACTGCATTGGTTGCCTGTTCGGAAAAGAATTCTTTTTAAAGTGCTTTATATAACCCATAAAGAACTTCAGTGTCAAGGGCCAGCCTTCCTGAGGGGAAAAATCAGCAGGTATGAGCCCAACAGGACCCTTAGATCTAGTTAAGCCATGAATTTAGTGGTGCCTCCCTATAGGCTCTCCCCCTGGTGTGGCAGGAGCTTTCTGGTCTGCACAACCTGGAACAAGCTTCCTCTGGCAATTAAATCAGTCCCCTCTCTCCAGTGTTTCTGCAAGCTCCTCAAGACCTGGCTTTTGACTCAAATGTAATCTTATTCTATCTGTCCTCCCTTGTTCAGCGCCGAGACACCTCTTGGTATTTGTTGCGCTTTATAAATTCAAATCAAAAACCCTGCAATGCGGGCTTCAGAGGTCCTAGAGTCTGGCAATGGGACAGAAGGGTGGAGGACCCTGTGCTTGTCTGCAAAGATGTGCTTCTGAGAGTGGAGGACAATCTTCTTGCAAGAAACTTTTCAGACTACTATTCCAGAAATGGTTGTCATCCTAGATATCTCCTTCTTGGGTTGGCGGGGACATTAAGACTAACAGGTTGTTAGTGGCGCTTGGACCCCTTCGAGGTCAAATATCCCATTCTCTCCTCCCATCTGTAAAGTCTGTCTAACCCTCATGGCCTTCCTTCCTAGGGTTATGCTGCTTTAAGCTAACCTTTAAAGACCACACAGCAGGTGTGTGGAGGCGGGATGAGGAAGGTGTACCAAGGCTAGTGAAACCTACCTTTGTGAGGTGAACAGGTTAACATTGAAATATACCACTGCAAGGTCCACAGTCCACTAGAAAAAGAAGGGCTTGCAAAGTTAAAGTACTCGCCTGCTAGACTGCGCTTTTTAGTTAATACTCGCCAAGACACAGGGGCTGGTGGTTTTCAGCAGCACTACAATGTCCACAATGCACGGAGAGACCGTGTGCTTGGAAAATATGTGGCTTGGTGTATGCAGGGAATTCAGACCACTTGTGAATTTAGAAGGTGAAGATTGTGGTGCAATTTGTACACTTGGGGAGCAAGTTCAGGCGGAGTGCTTGGGGTGCCGGTGTTCCCTGTGTTTGATCCATTGTGTGGAGGATCTGGTTCATGATGTGCCTGTGAAGAGTTTCTTCCTGTGTGCTATGAATCAGACGTTCACCTCTCTAAGCAGCTTAGTCATCGGCCCAGTCAGTGTTCCTATAAAGCAGAAGTGGCTTTGCAAACATGCACTTCGCCCTCTCACACAGAAGACGTGACCGAGCAGCACACACCTCATGCAGGAGCGCAGCCCGAGGTGAGCATTTTCTTGCATCCTGCACCGAGCAATCTGTCATTTCACCAAAAATCGAACTGGGATGCAGAAGCAGGGTTAACTCCTGGACCATTTCTGAATTTATCCCTTGCAGCGTTGAAGGAAGAAAGTAATTCACCCCCACCCCACAGGAGAAAGTGATTGTAGGGACTCCTAGAATAGAGCCCCTATGCTGCCCTGCTACTGAAAATCCCAAGCTTGCAGTATGTAGGGTCAAGAGATGTATAGCACACTATTGTCCGAAAGCCTTTCTCTTCTTCCCACTGCCTAATTTCCTACTGTGCCCCTGTTGTTTAATGGCAAGTGCTATTTAAGACCGTTTCCTTTTTGACCATCTCAAGACCTAGACCAAGGTATGGTGGGTTAGGGAGACACTTAATGGATTGTATTGGATCCTGTGTTTCAGTTTCAAATCCCGTCGGGCCCTCTGTCTCTCATCCTCGCAAGGTCGATAAAATGAGCACCTTTGAGTTGGGTGATAGTAAATATCCGATCCCTGTTAAAAGGGACTGCACGGGTGTAGAGATGCTTTCCAGGTGTATATTGTATATGCAAGAAAATCCTCTTCCGACTGAAGTCTTTGAATTGGACATTATGGTTCAAGAGCTCCACTGCCGAGGAACAGATGTCTCTAATTCCAGGTATGGGGTTCAGTTGAAGCCATTCCTCCCGTACCCCTCGTTGTTGAAAGGGACCTAGTGTGGAGAAAGAATAGAAGGATGAAAGGATAGCTGCATGGAATAGTGGAAGGATGGATGCATGGGTGAAAGGATAGATACATGGAATAGTTGAAGGGTAGATGCATGGAATAGTTGAAGGGTAGATGCATGGAAGAGTGGATGCATGGAAGAGTGGAAGAGTGGATGCATGGAAGAGTGGAAGGGTGGATGCATGGAAGAGTGGAAGGGTGGATGCATGGAAGAGTGGAAGGGTGGATGCATGGAAGAGTGGAAGGGTGGATGCATGGAAGAGTGGAAGGGTGGATGCATGGAAGAGTGGAAGGGTGGATGCATGGAAGGGTGGAAGAGTGGAAGGGTGGATGCATGGAAGAGTGGAAGGGTGGATGCGTGGAAGAGTGGAAGGGTGGATGCGTGGAAGAGTGGATGCGTGGATGCGTGGATGAGTGGAAGGGTGGATGCGTGGATGCGTGGAAGAGTGGAAGGGTGGAAGGGTGGATGCGTGGATGCGTGGAAGGGTGGATGCGTGGAAGGGTGGATGCGTGGAAGGGTGGATGCGTGGAAGGGTGGATGCGTGGAAGGGTGGATGCGTGGAAGGGTGGATGCGTGGAAGGGTGGATGCGTGGAAGGGTGGATGCGTGGAAGGGTGGATGCGTGGAAGGGTGGATGCGTGGAAGGGTGGATGCGTGGAAGGGTGGATGCGTGGAAGGGTGGATGCGTGGAAGGGTGGATGCGTGGAAGGGTGGATGCGTGGAAGGGTGGAAGAGTGGAAGGGTGGAAGAGTGGAAGGGTGGAAGAGTGGAAGGGTGGAAGGGTGGAAGGGTGGATGCGTGGAAGGGTGGATGCGTGGAAGGGTGGATGCGTGGAAGGGTGGATGCGTGGAAGGGTGGATGCGTGGAAGGGTGGATGCGTGGAAGGGTGGATGCGTGGAAGGGTGGATGCGTGGAAGGGTGGATGCGTGGAAGGGTGGATGCGTGGAAGGGTGGATGCGTGGAAGGGTGGATGCGTGGAAGGGTGGATGCGTGGAAGGGTGGATGCGTGGAAGGGTGGATGCGTGGAAGGGTGGATGCGTGGAAGGGTGGATGCGTGGAAGGGTGGATGCGTGGAAGGGTGGATGCGTGGAAGGGTGGATGCGTGGAAGGGTGGATGCGTGTAAGGGTGGATGCGTGTAAGGGTGGAAGGGTGGATGCGTGTAAGGGTGGAAGGGTGGTTGCGTGTAAGGGTGGAAGGGTGGATGCGTGTAAGGGTGGAAGGGTGGATGCGTGTAAGGGTGGATGCGTGTAAGGGTGGATGCGTGTAAGGGTGGATGCGTGTAAGGGTGGATGCGTGTAAGGGTGGATGCGTGTAAGAGTGGATGCGTGTAAGAGTGGATGCGTGTAAGAGTGGATGCGTGTAAGAGTGGATGCGTGTAAGAGTGGAAGGGTGTAAGGGTGGATGCGTGTAAGGGTGGATGCGTGTAAGGGTGGATGCGTGTAAGGGTGGATGCGTGTAAGGGTGGAAGGGTGGATGCGTGGAAGGGTGGTTGCGTGTAAGGGTGGTTGCGTGTAAGGGTGGATGCGTGTAAGGGTGGATGCGTGTAAGGGTGGAT
Organism: Calotriton arnoldi; assembly: GCA_963921515.1. NCBI lineage: Eukaryota > Metazoa > Chordata > Amphibia > Caudata > Salamandridae > Calotriton > Calotriton arnoldi. The sequence goes on from CAWUFW010018543.1 coordinate 183,177, forward strand.
GCGTGTAAGGGTGGATGCGTGTAAGGGTGGATGCGTGTAAGGGTGGATGCGTGTAAGGGTGGATGCGTGTAAGGGTGGATGCGTGTAAGGGTGGATGCGTGTAAGGGTGGATGCGTGTAAGGGTGGATGCGTGTAAGGTGGATGCGTGGAAGGGTGGATGCGTGGAAGGGTGGTTGCGTGGAAGGGTGGTTGCGTGTAAGGGTGGATGCGTGTAAGGGTGGATGCGTGTAAGGGTGGATGCGTGTAAGGGTGGATGCGTGTAAGGGTGGATGCGTGTAAGGGTGGATGCGTGTAAGGGTGGATGCGTGTAAGGGTGGATGCGTGTAAGGGTGGATGCGTGTAAGGGTGGATGCGTGTAAGGGTGGATGCGTGTAAGGGTGGATGCGTGTAAGGGTGGATGCGTGTAAGGGGTGGATGCGTGTAAGGGTGGATGCGTGTAGGGGTGGATGCGTGTAAGGGTGGATGCGTGTAAGGGTGGATGCGTGGAAGGGTGGATGCGTGGAAGGGTGGATGCGTGGAAGGGTGGATGCGTGGATGCGTGGATGCGTGGAAGGGTGGATGCGTGGAAGGGTGGATGCGTGGAAGGGTGGATGCGTGGATGCGTGTAAGGGTGGATGGGTGGATGCGTGTAAGGGTGGAAGGGTGGATGCGTGTAAGGGTGGAAGGGTGGATGCGTGTGAGGGTGGAAGGGTGGATGCGTGTGAGGGTGGAAGGGTGGATGCGTGTGAGAGTGGAAGGGTGGATGCGTGTAAGAGTGGGAGGGTGGATGCGTGTAAGAGTGGGAGGGTGGATGCGTGTAAGAGTGGGAGGGTGGATGCGTGTAAGAGTGGGTGGGTGGATGCGTGTAAGAGTGGGAGGGTGGATGCGTGTAAGAGTGGGAGGGTGGATGCGTGTAAGAGTGGGAGGGTGGATGCGTGTAAGAGTGGGAGGGTGGATGCGTGTAAGAGTGGGAGGGTGGATGCGTGTAAGAGTGGGAGGGTGGATGCGTGTAAGAGTGGGAGGGTGGATGCGTGTAAGAGTGGGAGGGTGGATGCGTGTAAGAGTGGGAGGGTGGATGCGTGTAAGAGTGGGAGGGTGGGTGCGTGTAAGAGTGGGAGGGTGGGTGCGTGTAAGAGTGGGAGGGTGGGTGCGTGTAAGAGTGGAATGATAGATGCACGGTTTTCCGGATACAGGGCAGACAGGCTACCTGCCCCAAGCGTGGTGGTTGAGGTCCTTTGTCACTGGTATTTTTGGCTCCGTCCCTATATGGAAAGGCAAACTGGGCCAAGTACACCCTTCTTCGCACTTGACTCTCACGATGGGCAGGGCAAGCAGTCGCAGTTTTTCGTGGGGGGGGGGTAGTAATGTTGTTGGCCCTCCTTTCCTTTTGCTGTAGTCTGCATCCCACCATTATTAATATTTATAATGCACCCCTAAGGCAGGCCTAACAAGTCCTGAAGGGAGTATACAATGTATTAACAAGCATTGGCATAGCCAATAGGTCTTTGCCTACGCAAGAGCTATTGGCTTTGCTAATGTTTTATCCATGTTGTACACCAGTGTGGCTGCTGTTCACCATAGCTAAAAGTTAGTGAGGTAAAGCAGAGTGGTGTGGAATGTTGTAAAGTGGAGTGTTATGGAGTGGTGTAGAGACTCGTAGAGTGTTGTGGAGGGAGCAGAGTAAAAGGGTGTATTGTGGAATAGAGTGTCATGGACTTGAGTGCTGTAGAGTGTCACGTAGTGTTGAGGAGCGGCGTAGAGGTGTGGTGTGGAGGAGTGTCGTGGAGTGGCAGAGTGTAGTAGAGTGTCGTGGAGTGGCAGAGTAGAGTAGAATAGGGTGTTGTAGAATAGGGTGTTGTAGAATAGGGTGTTGTAGAATAGGGTGTTGTAGAATAGGGTGTTGTAGAATAGGGTGTTGTAGAATAGGGTGTTGTAGAATAGGGTGTTGTAGAATAGGGTGTTGTAGAATAGGGTGTTGTAGAATGGAGTGGAGTACAGTGACACAGAGGGAGTAGCATAGAGCATTTTAGAGAGTAGTGTCATAGAGTGGCACAGAGTGGAGTGGAGTAGAGATTAATGGAGTTGAGTCCTAGAATAGATTATTGTGGAGCATGGTGTTGTAGAGTGGTGTGCTGTAGATTGAGGTAGTGTCTTAAAGTACAGTGGTGTAGAGTGCAGTGACATTGAGTAGAGTGGCATAGGTTGCAGTGACGTGGAGTGGTGCAAAGTAGGGGGGAATAGTGTAGTGGCTTAGGATAGATTGTTTCAGAGTGAAGTGGTGTAGAGTGGTATGTTGGAGAGTAGAGTGCAGAGTACAGTGGCGGAGAGCGCAGTCTTGCAGAGTAGAATGTTGTAGAGTGAAGTGGTGTGCAGAAGAGTAGCATAATGCATTGGTGTAGAGTGAAGTGGCGCAGAGTAGAGTGGTGTAAAGAGCAGTAGCGTACATTACAGTGTTGTAGAATAGAGTGGCGTAGAGTGCAGTGGTTTAGAGTACTTTGGTTTTGAGTAAAGTGGTGTATTGTGCACTGGTGAAGAGTGCAGTGGTTTCAAGTCTAGTGGCGAGCGTAGATTGCAGTGGCGTGGAGTGACAGGGTAGAGTGGTGTAGCGTGCAGTGACGTAGATTAGATTGTTTCAGAGTACAATGTAGTGGTGTGGACTGGGGTGGTGCAGGGTAGTGTGCAGTGGCATAGAGTAGTGGAGTGGTACAGAATTGAGGTAATTGGCGTAGAGTGCAGTGGTATAGAGTGCAGTGCACCAGTGTGGAGTGGTGCAGAATAGAGTGCAGTGTTGTGGAGTTGTGTAGGGTGCAGTGGCGAAAAGTGTAGTGGTGCACAGTAGAGTGGGGTAGAGTGCATTGGCGTACAGTAGAGTGGTGCAGAGTAGAGGGGCATAGTGATGTGGCGTAGAGTGCAGTGTCTGAGTGCAGTGGTGCATAGTAGGTTGGAGTGGCGTAAAGTGGCATAGTTCAGTGGTGGAGCATGCAGTGGTGCAGAGTAGTGTCGTAGAGTGCAGTGGCATAGAGTGGTGCAGATTAAAGTGGCAAACGGAGCGGTGGCACAGCGCAGTGGTGTAGTGTAGTGGCGTACAGTGCAGGTCGTGCAGAGTCGATTGGCATAGTGCAGTGGCATAGAGCATATTGGTTTTGAGTAAAGTGGTGTAGAGTATAGGAGCGTAGAAAAGAATGGTGTAGATTAGTATCAGAGTGGATTGTCACAGAGTGGAATAGAGTGGCGTGGAGTGCAGAGTAGATTAGTAGCTTAGAGTGAATTGGCGTTGAGTGGAGCGATGTAGTGTAGTGGCGTGCAGTTCATTGGCATAGTGGCATAGAGCACAGTGTCATAGATTGCAGTGGTGTAGAGTTTAGTAGTGTAGAGTGCATTGTTGCAGAATAGGTGTGAACCGGTGAGTCGCAGAGTGCAGTGGCGCATAGTGGAGAGGTGCAGAATAGAGCGGCATAGAGTGTGTGGTGCAGAGTAGGGAAGCATAGAGTAGAGTGAAGTGGCATGGAGTTGTGTGAAGTACAGTATGCATGGTGTGGTAACACACTGCCATCAGACAGCACATCTTGAATTGAAATGATCATTACATCTGCACAGCGAAGCAATTTTACTGGTAAGTATACAGAGCACAAACGATAATGTGTGGAAATGTTATCACCTAGTGCATGTGTTTTTTTTTTTTTTTTTTTTTTTTTATCGTATTAAAATATTTTTCCACCACACTTCATAGCCTTCCTCCAGCACACTGTTAATAGCTAGTGTAATTGTCACATAAATCCTCTCACTTTGATGTCGGAGAATGACACGTAAACACCAAGCTCCCCGGAAGATAGAGGTGAAATGTCAGGCTCTGTCTTTGAATGCACAGCAAATATGACAAGATAAAAACAAGATTTAAAGACCTGTTTCCAGAAATCGAACACTGGTGAAAGGATACAGTAAATAAGATATGGGGCACAGAAGGGACAAACTCAAACTGGACCGCCTAAAACAAATAAAGCCACCAAATACAAAGCACGCAAATGTGAGTTACAAAACACAAAACCACTGGTAAGCAACAGGCTGAATGCATTCCCAGGGAAGCTTTCCGAATGTCCCCAAGATGTCACAGATGTCTGGTAAGCATCGAACAAAAAAGTTGGACATGTTTTTTTAACTTTACATTTCCTGACAGTAAAAAAAAAAAAAAACATTGTCGTTTTTACTATGGAAAGGCTAGTAGCTCCATTGGGGAGTACAAAGTTACTCTGACAACGCAGCAGCGATATTTTCTAAATAGGACTACTAAAACCGATACCTCAAGGTATAAATAGAATCCATGCTTTAAATCCGAATTGATACTGAAGTCAAATTTAATGTAACTTTTGCTGAAATGGTAACTTTACAGTTACCACTTTGTTGGGCAAAGTTTTCCAATGGCTGTTTACAGTTGCTGACCTCGAGACGGCGTTCTATGCACTTTTGAAGGGGGGGGGAGGACTCGGTAAGAAACACAAAGGGACTGCACTTGGAAGAGTTGTGACCTCTTCCTGGCAGGAAGTCCAAACAGGTTGAGAGTCCAAATGGCATGCTTCAATGGGGAAGTTACCTTTAAAGGTCAGTGGTACTCACTGACAAGACAGGCTGCTCTTTTGTTTTTGCAGACAGGCTGGCATCTGGGACAGAGGGGAAAACGGTGGCCAAAATGGTTTTTCCATGAGCATGTAGCCTCGAGGTAGCCTCTTGAATGGGCTACTGAGCTCCACACAACGAGGTAGGGCAGCTAAATTCCACACTTCACAGGAAGTAATCACTAGCCGGCAGGGGACCAGTTAGCCCATTTTCTAGTAGTCTCTGCATCCCCAGAGGGCAAGAACTGGGCATAAGTGGCACCCCAGACCTCAGATCGCGTCTGTACTGGAGGGGGGACTGAAGGACTGCCCTGTTGTTCCCTAGACCCGGCAAAGAAAGGCTGCACCAAATACAGGGCTGCATCTGCTGCTCCTTGGGCTGGGAAAGAGAGGACTTTCCCTTTGGTGGCTTGCTCAAGGAAAAGTCATCTCTGAGCTCCAGACAGAGAAGGTGTCTCCACAAGTAAATTGGTTGACTTCCTGATACAGCTATTGGGCCACAAAAGCTGAAGAAGCCTACCTTGGTGAGCTGGTTGCGAAAAGCGCCTGACTGCCGAAGTACAGCCTGGAAGACTGAGTACCGACCCTCAATTTGTACCGGAGTCTGCTGGACCTGGGAGAGTTGGAGTGCAAGGAAGTTACTACCAGTTGGAGGGAACCGCTAGTTTTGCTGTAGGAGACCAGTGGCAACTGGTTTTTGCTGGACTTGGCTCAGACTTTGAGGGACATTGACCCTTGTGGCCAAAGTCACCCCACCATGTTCTTGGACTGAGGGGTGGCCCCAAAAAAGACCCTCGTCACCAGCTAAGCATCCTTGAGCATCTTCAGCATCCTGTATCCATTGCATCAGGACCACTCCATTAAAATCTGCGTTTTTTTTAAAATATAAAATATATGTATTTATTACTAAACACTACCCACTAGTCTCTTTATGAGGCTAGAGGTCGAAATACACAAGTTACAAGTCAAATAGCACAGTAAATTAGCACAATATACGATTAGCCCTAGGGGTGTACCAAACCATATATTAAGAAAGTGGTATAAGAACCACGACTTGACTAGACACGGGGCCTAGAGCCTGTAGAATCGCTGGGACCCCAAGGAACCACCCAAGGTAGTGACACAGGGGACCCACGGACGTGTTCAGTGTGTGAACACAGCCGCGAGCTCAGTTAGCGTCTATGGGGAAAGTCGCGGTTAGAGTTTTAAAGTTTAGGGACACTTCGGAGTGGACTAGGAACAAACCCTTTTGGACTTGGAGGGTTCTAGGGCCAACACCCACGGGAGCACCGGAGTACTCATGTTACCTCACCCAGGGAAGCTGGGTGCATAGGTGTCAAATGGTGTCAGGCCGCGCCGTCGTTTTCAATGGCCACTTGCTGGAAGGTGCTGCTGCCGGGAAGATGCGAAGTGTCCGAAGAGATCCAAGCCTGGATCGCGGATGAGAAGAACCTGAAAGCAGAGGGGACAGTCTAGGTCACTAGCCAGTGACCAGGGGCATGATAGTCGAATGCCCACCGATGTCGGGTGCTTCAAGTTCGAAGAGGTGAAGATTGTCTCTGCAGCCACGAGGGCCAGGAGGCGTCGACGACTACCAGGAGCTGGATTCGAGCTGTCCCACGAAGGTAGTAGCTTGCTGCGCTGTCGGTGCCCGGATTGGACCCAACAAGCCTTGGCAACAGCAACCCACGCAGAAAGAGAACAACTGCTTCGGTGCGGACCAGCGAGGTCCGAGGGACTCCCCAAGCGAGGGAGAGTCAGGGCAGGCCTGGAGCAACCAGGGAGGCCTGTTGAAAGTAGAGTTGTCCTTCTGAGGGACCCACAAGTCGACGGACAAGGGATCGCGAAGGGACCTCGAGCGGAATCACGAAATGGTGGCCCACGGGTCACTGGGAGTGGCCAGGCCAGCAATCTTCGGTGGATTCACTGCTCGGGGTCCGGGCTACAAGTAACCCAAAGCACAGCCTCTAGGATCGACCAGAAGCTTATGCACTTGCAAATGTGCACGGTGTCCAGATGTTCCGGTTCCACGGTACCCACGAGGGCTACGGGTCTCAGCTTTGCTGGGGACTCGGGTCACCCTCTGGGAAGTCTGGAAATCCACCTCCTGGGTTGCAGGGTCGTCGGCGTCAGGCGGGAGCTTCGGAGATGCAGACCGGACACATGCGTCTTTGGTGCCTGCCAAGCAGGGGAGTAACTCCTTTACTCCAAGGGAGATTCTTCAGTCATCTGGCGTTTAACAGATCGTCGAAGGTCCAGGATTCAGTTTCAGAGTTTCGTCCAGGGATATCTAAAGTCCTGTTGCCAGGGGTTCCTATCTTATACCCAAGGAAGGGGTTGGACTAACTCAGGGGACCCACCTATGGGAGGGTTTGGAAAGAGGGGTGGCTACACCCATTTCCTTTGTCCAGTTTCGCGCCAGAGCAGGGGCTGGTAGCCCCTGCAACCGGTTTGAACTGGGCTATGCACAGGGACACCAAATGTGCCCCCAGTGCAGGACTTCAAAGCACTGAGTGCACCCACCCAGCCCCTATACACTAAAGCCTGGCTGGGAGGTGGTAACACCTCCTTGTGACAGGAAACCTATTGTCCAGGCCTCCCTTGCCGGAGTTTCGGTCAGCAGCAGGAGGCCAGACTCGTGTCTGTGGCTGCAGCATCCATTTTGTGATGCCAGGGCTCTGTTAGCTGGTACCGGGTATACCGGTGCTGTCATGTCTCTCCCTCTAGAAGGGTGGGATCATACTCCCACACCAGTTACTGGTGTGGGGGTATTATTCCAAGGTGTTTGACACCAAACACGACATGTTTCCGTGCAGCCATCCCAAAGTTAGCATTTACCGTTGAGATATAATGCACTTAAGAGTATATGGTCAGGCTGCACTCACAGACAACCCCGGAGGATAGATTCCGAAGGTTGCAGAGGGGCTCTGCTCATGCATGGGCACCCTCTCACATAAAACCAAGCACCCTGCCTTCAGGATTGATAAGGCCTGCCATAGGGGTGGCTGATAGGTTTATATGTGCAGTGATGGGGTGAGATATAGTGAACCTAGAGGATGTATGATGTAACAACGCGATCATTTAGATCGCGGTACATTACATCGCTGTTTTTACAACGCAAGTCGTTACCACGACTTGCGCTGTAGGGCGCTGGACTTAGGGATAGTATGATTTACTATTCCAACTCCAGCCTACGTACAGTAGGGAAGGTGTTGGAATAGTAAATCACACTATTCCTTAGTCTAGAGCGCCCTCCAGTGCAAGTCGTGGTAACGACTTGCGTTGTAAAAGCAGCGATCTGAATGTACTGCAGTGTTTTGACCGCGTTGTTAAGGTCGTTTCCCGAACCTAGATCTCAGTAAGGGGTGCATGCACCACCTCACTCAGGCTGCTGTAGCAGTCCTGTGGTGTCATTTTGGAAGGCTTCCCAGGGGTGGCATAATAAATGCTGCAGCCCCTGGTAGGCCTCTGGGGTACCTATGCCCTGGGTACATAGTATACCATATACTAGGGACTTATACGGGCACCCCAGAATCCAATCTGAAGTGTACCTAAGGTACTAGGAATCCATTTTAAAGAGGAAGCAGATAAACTGGGGCCCTGAATAGCAGGGTCCCAGTCCAACTAAGTCGAAAACCAGCAAAACACCAGGAAAAAAGTGGGGGCAACCATGCAGTCAGATTCCACCTTCCTACAATTGTGCTCATTGAAAATCAGATTTATTGTTTCTTTAAAAATTCATATCTCTGGAACCCTTCAGTGGATTTTTGTCATTGAGATGTCTATATAAAGGTAAACATACAGCCTATTTTTTTAAACTGGTGTCGGAATTTTATTGTGGTGTTTTTCTTCTCACTCAACTGTTTTGGTACTTCTTAATGCCTTACACTTGTTCCTTTGATATATAATGACTGCTCAGAGTCCCAGCTACCCAGGGTTGAGCTAGGTTTTTTTTTAAAGCTAACCTAACTGGACTTAATACTGGTGTATGAGTTTATTACATGGTGATGTAGCACAACCACAACATGTAAAGAAAATGCTTTCCTCACCGTGGGCAAGGATTAGGCTCTGCTGAGGATTGTTCACAATAGTCACTAAAGACACTGAACTGAGTTGCCCCTTGTTAGATTTCAGGGCAGATGTCTTAAGCAGGTGTGGCAGATCCTGCCTGTGCTCCTGAGTGTCTCTCGCCTTACGTGGTGTCCTCTCCCTTGTTAACTGTTGATGAACTGCTTTTATTTGGAGTTTGCAGCAGGCACAGATGGTGCTCCTCCCTTAACAGGGTTGGCTCCTCCTTTGCAGGTTTCTGTAGCAGCTACTATGTATAGGACTGTCTTTATGGGTGAGGTTTGGGAGGTGGCATTACTCTGTAGCACAAGTACTCTGCAGCGCTACGGGTTCGGTTGCAGACCGGCACTCTGCAAGCAAGGGTTACAGCCTTCAAGTGGACTCTACTCGTGGCGCTGGGAGGAAGTTTTCCTTCACACTGCCTAGGGGCTTCAAACAGGTGTCAATTGAATCTCTTCCTTGTTGGTGTTGAGAGCACCATTCACTGTGCCACGGCAAGCTGCAGTGCGACACAGGCTTCCTGCTGTAATACAGACTTGCTTCCAGTTCTTCAAGAAATGCACTGATGGACTGCAGGGGCTCTTTGAAGACCGAGTCACTCCAGGATCGTACTCTTATAGGCATCCGTGTCCTGTAAGTGCTACACAGGATGGGAATACACTGGGGACTCTCCTCCTGGACAGTCTGTTCTCCTACAAGTCCAGGCACATTCCTTCCTTCTCTCAGCAAGCAGGCTGCTAAGCTTCGAAGTTCTTAAGGCTGACCCTGTGCTCTTCCAGCAGAAAGTATCAATTTTATGTGGTGTTTCCTCACCTCTGGGAAGATGATTGTCAGACAAACACCAGCCCTGCTTACACAGCGGCTCTTTCAGTACTCCTTATAGGACTCTGTTCCAGTCCGAGGTTCTTCTTGACAAAGTGACGAAGTTGGGTGGTTTGGATCTCAATTTATGCACATTTTCTAGATGGTTGATTGAAATCCAGGGTCTCATGCTTCAGAACCTATCTGGGTTGGTTGCCTTTTTAAATGTCCTTTTACAGGATGCTCTATGTTCAGTTTTTATGTAAAGGGACACTGCTCAGATACAGACCCATATCACTACTTCCTGACCTTAGTAAACAAACTAGTTTCTTCTTACTTGGAAGCCCACTTCCTTTTGGACTCCTCTTAGTCGGGCTTTAGAGTCTCCTATAGCACAGAAAAAGCGCTGGTATTGGACACTATCAGGTTTTCCCTTGACGAAGATCTTCCAGCCATGTTGGTATTACTCGATTTGTCTGCCACATTCAACACCATCTCCAATTCTATCTTGGTCCATAGACTCAAGGAGATTGGTGTCTGCGGAAAAGCTTTTGGGTGGCTTAATTTTCTTAGAAACCGGACTCACAGTGCACCTCGAGTTTTTTAAATCTTGTACCGTGACTCTGGAAAAAGGGGGCCACACAGGGCTCTTTGCTAAGCTCTACACTTTTTTATCATCTATCTAGACCCCTAACTCAAGTGGTAAGATCTTGTGGCTTTGAAGTCCTCTCATATGCAGAGGATACTTAATTGATCATTTCAATGGGACCCAAACCAGAATCCACCAAAAGCAGATGTGGTGAATCTGAGAAATTGCCTCCTGGATGACTTCGAACTCCCTACAGCTGAACGGAGATGAGACTGAGATTCTGCTGTTTGGCAAGGCCCATGCATATTGGCCGGATGACTGGTGGCCTTCTGAGTTGGCCTAGATCCCCCCCCCTTCCAGCCCCCTGAAAAAGGTGGTAAATAGTTTGGAATCCTGGTTGATGAGAGGGCAGGTAGGCTCCACCTGTGGTGCCTGTTTTGGATCATGCGTCCACTCAGGAAGGTCTTTCAGTGGCTCCCGTTAACACACTAGGAGAACTCTCTCTGTAAGCTGTTTGGATTACGGCAATGCGCTCTTGGTAGCAGCTGAGTCGCTACTCTTCAAGCTGCAGGTCGTGCAGAACATTGCTGCCCGCTTGGTTTGCAAACTTCCTCCTCGCTCTCCATCGGAGTCTACACTGAAATCTCTGCACTGGCTCCCTGCTATAAAACGTTCTCTATTCAAACTCTTGTGCCTGGTCCGCAAGTCTTTGTTTGGCAAGGGCCCTCTCTACCTTCAAGAGAAACTCCGGCCGTATCTTCCTACTCTGAATCTCAGATCCAAGGGCCAACTTCTGCTATTCCATTGACGTATCCATACGACCAAATATGGCGGGCGATCCTTTTTTTCATCTTGCTCTCCACCACTAGAACAGACTGCCCTTTCATAATATATCCTGCTCTGGCTTTGCCTGTTTTAAAAATTACTCAAGCCATGGCTCTTCTGAAACCATTTTTCCCCCCCAAATCTTATGCTCCAGCGCTGAGATTCCCTTTCAGGGGTGATTTGTTCTGTACTACACTAGATGTCAATAACCACATAACAGCAGGTAGTTCTGGGGCTTGCTCCCGGCTGGAGTACCCACAACGTGGCCACGATTAAATGGCTGTCATAAGCATTCTTGAAGCAGTATTCCGAGACCGATACTGCGGCCCCACGCCCATTCTTACTATCAAGTAAATGGCAGTACTCAGCAAGACCTAATCAGCAGCCCCCTTTGCTAACAAAGTCCTTCTGGAATTTCTAGAGATGGTGCTGTCCCCATCCCTCCCATTTCAGTGTCTGGATCTTCTCTCCCCAGCCGCAGGAATGCAGGCAATAGATTTCTGCTGTTTGAGGAAGCCATCCTTCTCCACCCTCTGCCATTTCAAACCACTGACTTCCAAAATGGATCCCACAGGCTGAAGTCCACCGACTTGCACGCATACAGAGTCCTGTTACCACATGTGTATCATAATCTCACTGTACACTCATATCCACTCAACATGCAGCAGGGATTTAAGTGCAAGGGTTTGGGTCTCCCATATCAGTGGAAATTTACATAAGATGGTTCAGTAGTCCGCACTATCACTGACACAGTGGAAAAGGTTTGTTCACATTATAGATTCACAAAACAAAGTATGCTGCCACCACCACGTTACGTAATACACCCAGGACAGGGGCAGTAGTCCATTTACTAATAGGAAGGAATGATGCACCCCTCCAGGTCATAGGCCAGGCCCCGGACCTTGCATTGTCGTGACACACCCCTTAGATTGACGTGCTGCCAAGGCCTAAAGAAGTCCAGATACCAGAATGCATTTGGGCACTCCTGGCAGGGGAGCATGCTTATTGTTCCATGCAGGGACCATTCCCTTCCTTCAGTATTCTGGGCATGGTCACCCAAAGGGTATTCATTTTCTATAATTTCAGTGTGGGGGTTTTGCAATACTATCCTGATACGAGTGAGTTTCGTTTTCTTGGTGTAATCAACTTGTTCGGACGTTTCTCCTGCCCTGATCCAGTGTAATGCCTGTTGCCCGGGTGAACAATCCTTCCACCAGTGATTGATACATGGAGTTGCTGGCAAATCTGGTGTCTTTGTGCAGCCAACCTATTCATCTTTATGCCAACAATACTCCTCTAATTTAAAGTGTCCTTGCAGAAATACCTGTATTTCCAATAAAGTTGCCTCTTTGTGCTTGAAACCTGTATATCAGATCCTGCCCTTGCAGCCCAGGTTGCTGGGTGGCCAAGCACCAAGACTGCCTGGTCTTGGTCCTCCCTCATGCCTCCTTCGTCCACCACCTCGCACTCTGTTTATATCATAATTGCTGGTTCTTTTTCATTCTTGCTTTCTTCCTTTCTCTCTGTTATGCTTCCTTTTTTTTTTTTTTTTTTTTTCCCCCCCCTTCTGTTTCTGCCTTTCTCTGGTTCTACGTCTGAAGATGGAAAAATAAGTCCTGGGCCCCAACAATAACTGCCGGTGCCCAGCAATAGCCGGCACAAATTAAGCATGTGAAACCTGCCTGAAGTAAATCTGTTACCTGCTTGTGCAGTCCCAAAATGACAAAGTCTGGAATTTTGTTGCACCCTCGGATTTCTGGAAAACTTTACCTGTTCTGGTTACATAACCCCTTCATTGCTTAGCGTTCCAAAAATAACTCCAAGTACTTTGTTTTACGGAGCATTTTGGGTTCTAGCTTCTTTGCATTGGTTTGTGTATTGTATTAAAGTACTACCTTTCAAGGCGAGTAATGACCGAGCACAACTTTATGCAGAGTGAAAGTGTCCACTCTCTCTTGATGGATAGATGCACACACTCGTGCAGACCCCATGCTGAGCAAGTGGAAAGTAGAACACTACGAAAAGTGGTACAAGGAAAGATGAATTTCCTACATTCTATGGTCGCGAACACCCATATTTTTTCGCATGGCACTTTCCAAACACTTTGCGTGAAAGAGAGATTGGGGTTCAGCAGCATAGAGTGAAGTACCTGGTTGGCCAAGGGCTTATTAAGTGCAGTCCTTACACTATGACAATCTGGAAGGTGTAGTCTTTTCAATATTTCCTGACCAAGACATTGTGGAACTGGGCAAGGGTCATAAACGTAGCCGAGATTTCTCCCCCCTCCCCCCTCTCACTTTTACCCTTTTGTGTCTTGCGCGACAGTGTTGATAGACCCTTTTCTAGGCTCTTCTGTGGAAAAGGCGTTCCACAGATCCGTGCAGACAGATTCTCCACTTGGATGCAGCCAGTCAATATTTTTAACTCCCTTATGGTTGTATCCTCTAGGTAGGGTGGCTGCTTCCTCAGGAATGTAGTATTTGGGTGTATAAAACACTTTTTTTTAAAGATGGAACATGCATTTCTCCACTAACCTTAAAAAGCTTGATATTTTCGAGTTGTAAAAGGTATTTTTCTAGTTGCTTTTCTTTCAGGCTGAATCAGTTTTGTCTTTAGAAATCTTGTCAGACTGGTAGTACTCTTCTCTTTCAACTCCAGTTGTCTCATTTGTCTTGTCATTGTATAAAAGTACTACAGACGCGACTACAACAAAGTCCCCAAACACCACCTTATTAAGCAAAATAATTCATGCAAATCTGGCTAGTCAGTCAGTGTTGAGAGAAGAGGAGCTTTTTGTTTACTACAGCGAATCATATTTCATTAATCGTAATCTAACCACTTCTCCTGTAGGGTGACTGTGGTGTGGAGACATACGTAATGTGGTTCTTGGGCTTGCTTGCATCATATTCCCTTGATAACTGAAAGAAAAAGCGGAAGACTAAAAAAAAAAAATGCACATCAATATTTTTCTGGTTTTTTTTTTTTTTCCCTGCAGGATATTATTCCATTCATAGACAAGCACTGGGAGTCTATGACAACGAGGCAAAGACCTGGGAAAATGACGTGGCCGAATAACATAGTAAAGACTATGGTAAGACACTTTCATTACCTTAGGTGGTGTAGACTGTGCTTGGCAAAGATGCTCATGTGACCTCTGAAGCGGTATGTTTGAGTCTCCTTTCTTATTAGCTAGCGCAGAGCAGATTTGCCTTGGGTCTAATCGAGACTCCAGACAGGTTGAAGAACGTCATTGAATGAAAATATATATATATATATATATATATATATGTTAGAAATGGGATCTCTAGTTGGCAAGGGCTTGCACCTTTGTCCAAGGAGGGACCCTTCTTCCTAGTCAGGGTAAGGGTTGTTACACTCGTGAAGTAACCCCTGCTCACCCTCGTGGTAGCTTGGCACGAGCAGTCGGGCTTAATTCAGAGGCAGTGTGTAAAGCATTTGCACATAACCAACAGTAATACAGTGTAAGCACTACAAACGGACACCACACCAGTTTAGAAAAATAACCAATATTTTATATACTCAAGACAAGACCAATTACGACAAAAATCCACAATACTATACTTTACGAATGAATGCTTGATACGTTATCTTCTTTGCAGGAATAGCACAAAAGCAAAGTTCGTACGAGTCGGTAGCTCCGTCCGAGCCTACCGTGATGCTGAAAACCACAAAGTCTAACCGTTCCAGCCGACCGCGTCGATACGGGCCAGCAGAGTCCTGAACAGACTCGGTTACAGTACCTTTCTCGTTGTGGCTGGTACGGAGTGTACGAGCCGGTCGGCGTTCGTCACGGTTGCGGTGCAAGACGGAGCGATGCAAGGTACGGTGTCCCTCGATGCGGTGCAGGCAGCGGCTCGATGAGCGTCGTGCAGACGGAGTCGGTGAGTCCAAGGCGTGCGATGCAGGGCGAGACGATGCTCGATGCGGTGCTGACAGGTTGCGATGCAGGCGACCAAGCCGGAGTGCGGGAGCTGGTGTCGGACAGCGGTGCGAGTCGGAGCGGTGTGTCGCAGACGTGCGAGCGGTGCCCCAAATGCGGTGCGGTCTCGACTCTTGAGCCAGTTGCAGTGACAGTGTCGGTCTGGTCCGGCTGGCCCAGTGAAGCGATGCGAACTGCGGTGCCCACAGGTCACGGTGCAAGCAGCGGCTCGATGTTGGCGGCGTCGGACGTCGCCCACGGTGAGACCAGGGTTGCGATGCGAAGCGGGCGATGCGGTCTGCGGTGCAAACAGGTCACCGGCCAGGGATGGATTCGGTTGACGGAGTCGGTTGCAGTTCCCTTCCTCTGTGGCGACTGAAACAGCGTTCCAGAAGCGGTACCCAGAGGCTTGTGAAGTCTTTGTAGTCCCTGAGACTTCTTAACAGGAGGCCAGCTCGGTTTCAGGCCCTTGGAGATACTCAGCACAAGTTTGTCGAAAGTTCAGTCCAGTCCTTTCACTGCCCAAGACAGAAGCAGCAACTGCTGGCCAACCCAACAAAGCAACAACACAGCAGCGGGGCAGTACTCCTCCTGGCAGCTCTTCCAGCTCTTCGTCTTGGCAGGTTCCTTGATTCCAGCGAGATCTAAATTCATGGGGGTCAGGGCCCCAATATTTATATCCCAAATTCCTTTGTTCTCTGAAGGCAGAGAGGCCTTTGCCTAGTCCAAACCAGTTCTGGAGCACTTTGTTGACAAGTCTCCGTCCCTTCTTTCAGTGAGTAGGCCAGAGACATCAGACGCACCACAGGAGGTGGAGCCAGCATTGTGGAGGGAAGGCACTGTCCTATTCAGGGCCCAGGTGCGACCCCTCCCACCCATCTACAGGTCGATCTGGCTATTCAGCCCTGCGCTGACTCACCCTGTCTCCTGGCATCCCCCAGCCCCTGTCACTCACACTCCAGACAAGGAATACACAACCTCGCAGAGGCAGGCTTGGATGGTTAGACAAGAAAATACCCACTTTATAAAAGTGGTATTTTCAAACACAGAATGTTAAAACCAACTTCACTAAAAGCTGCATTTTATCAATCTGAGTCCAGGCATACTAAACTCGAATTTCTACCATGTTCCCGGGGTCAGTTAGGATTATAAGCTGTAATAATCAAAACTGCCCGTTCTGGCCTAGGGGGAACAGGTAGCCTTGCAATAGTGAAAACGAACTAGGCTGTAATTCACTATCAGGACATGCCGCACACACCCGGGCATGTCCTACCTTTCGCATACAACGCACCCTGCCCACAGGGGTACCTTGGGCCTACCTTAGGGGTGACTAACATGCAGCAAAGGGAAGGTTTAGGGACTTGCAAGTGTGTGCACTTGCCAAGTCGACATGGCAGCCCCAGGCTGCGCACAGGCTCTGCGTTGGCAGGTCCGAGTTACACTTTACGGGCTGTTTGCGTGGGTGGCACAATCCAGTGCTGCAGCCCACCAACAGCATTTGGTCTATAGGCCCTGGCACACGTAGTGCCCTTTACAAGGGACTGACACATAAACCAAATAGTCCCAATCATGGAAACACCAATCCATAACACATTTTATACAGGAGCACTTGCACTTTCCCACTGGACCGCAGTGAGGAAAGTGCGCAGAATCATCACACCAGCAAAAACTGAGTCAAAACCGGGAGGTCAGAAAGCAAAAAGTCAGGGGAAACACGCCAAAAGATGCCCAGTCTAACAATATCAATATATATATATATATATAATCTACTGGCGGTCGCCAGTAGATAGTTATAGTTAGGACCTATTTTCCATAGGAAATCCGCGACATTCTATTTGAAATAACTCTTGCGTCTGTTGACGAATCTTCGCGAAATTTTTAAACTTTATGGCCCGCTCCTACCCTGAAAGTCTCAGGGTGATTCGTCAAGCGGGGGCCGAGAAAAAAGGGGGGTCCCAAAACGTGTTTTCCCCATTCATTTTCCCCATAGGAAACTTTAGACACGGCTACAGCCCGAACTGCTGAACGGAATTACACCAAATTTGGCAAAGAGGTAGTTCTTGGTTCAGAAAGAACCCTTTTTGTTAAATGGTGTAAATCCGTTCAGTAGTTCCTGAGAAAATCAAAAGTTAAGTCACATATATATCTATGGCCGAGTAGGGTCCGCGTACCCTCCCGACCACGAGCTGCATGCTAATTGGCTGTCAAGTGGCTGTCAACGCTCCAAATCAGGAAGTGTTGGCAGCCATTTTGTCCCTCGGTAGAACCGAGGGACAGAAACAAGTGCGCAAAGCGCAAAAAGGGGGCAGGGTAGAAACACCCTGATCCCCTAGGTCTGCTCAGGGGGTCCCACAAGGACCCCCTGGGCAGAAAAAAGCATTTAACCCCTTAACCGCGGTTCGAATTCCACCGCGGTGCGGCGGTTTTAATCAGCGGGCGGGGCTGCGTCGGCCAACGGACGTGCGCAGCACTACGGAGGTAGTGCTCGCGACGGCCGTTGGCCGACAGCAGCACTTAAGGGGTTAAAAAAAAAAAATCGGCGGGATGCGCTCAGGGTGTGCGGATCCCGCCGAGAAGAAAACGAAGCGCGGTCTCCCGCGCTCGTTGCTAACTGGCCCCGGGTGGGCCAAGTCCCGGGGGCATGCAGGGGTTTCTTTTTAATATGTGGGGGCCTCTAAAGCCCTCCAATGCCCCGGGGACCGTCACCCCCCGGGGCTTAAAAAAAATAATGGTGCGGGAGGGCTCTTTGCCCTCCCGCTGCCCCGGGGACCGCCACCTCCCCGGGGCTTCTTTTTTTAAATGTTTTAACCTGTGGGGGGGCTCCAGCCCCCCCACACGCCCCGGGGACCGCCACCTCCCCGGGGCACTAAGAAATTTAAAATGGGGGTCCGTTTTGGACCCCCGGGGACCACCACCTCCCCGGGGCTTTCCAAAATTGGGGAGGAGGGCCGCGCGGCCCCCCTCTTGGAGCCTGTGGTGGCCCTGGGGACCGCCACCCCCCAGGGCCAGCTCCTGCAGTGTCCCGGGGTGCCTACCCCCGGGACACTGCTGTTTGCAATGACAGGACGGGAGCCTCGCGGCTCCCGTCCTGTCATTGCAAACTTGCTTTGGATATTGGAGCGAGAGCAGGAAACCTGCTCTCTCTTCCAATATCCAAAGCAAATAGCTTTTCCACATGGGGAGCAGCATCTTAGCTGCTCCCCATGTGGAAAGCAATGCCGGCTCCCGTAGGACACGGGGAGCCGGCGGGACACTGGGGGGTTTGGGGACCCCCCCACAGTCCCCAACGAGAGGCCAGGCCCCGGGGGATGGGGTCCCCGGGGCCAATACAGGCCCAGGGAAGGGGGGCCACACGGCCCCCTTCCCGTGTTTTTAAATTTTATTAAAAAAAGAAAATCCTCAGGCCCAGGGGGATGGGGTCCCCGGGGCAAAAAGAGGCTGAGGGAAGGGGGCCACGCAGCCCCCTCCCAATCAAAAAAAAAAAAAAAAGACCGGCATCGTGCCGGAGGCCCCGCCCCTCCCCTGCAGCACTCTGCAAACGCGCCCCTGGCGCGTTTTGAGAAGGGAAGTAATTCCCCTTGAATACTGGGGGTCCCTGGGGGCAAACTAGCCCACCAGGAACCTCCAGTATGCGCCAGGGGCTGCGTTGCAGAGTGGTGTACAGAGGCCACGCCCCTTTACACCTCTCTGCAACGCAGCTCTGTGGCGGTTTTGGACGTACATGGTGGGCTAGTTGGACTCCAGGGACCCTCAGGATTCAAGGGGACTTAATCCCCCAACTTAAAACGCGCCACGGGCGCGTTTGCACAGTGGTGAAGGGAGGGGGCGGGGCTTCAGGTGACATGTGTGCAAACAGGCCCCGTGGCGTGTTTTAAGATGGGGAATTAAATCCCCTTCAATCCTGAAGGTCCCTGGGGTCCAACTAGCCCAACAGGTACGTCCAGAAAGCGCCACAGAGCTGCGTTGCAGAGAGGTGTAAAAAGGGGTGTGTCCTCTGTACACGTCTCTGCAACGCAGCCCCCTGGCGCATACTGGAGGTTCCTGGTGGGCTAGTTGGCCCCCAGGGACCCTCATGATTCAAGGGGACTTAGTCCCCCAACTTAAAACGCGCCACGGAGTGCGTTTGCACAGATGTCACCTCAGGCCCCGCCCCCTCCCATCACCATTGTGCAAATATTCCTCTAAAATCAGCCGAAATACGAATTCCGATTTACTCACCTGTTATCAGGAGAGACCTCAGTGCTGCATCTTTCAGCCCAGTACTGGTCCTGAAAAGTAATTTTAACCGTACTTACCAGTAACTTGAATTTCCTTCCATATGCTAACATTGACTGGTTTCACTTGGAAATTCTTCTAAGTGTGGAGTTTTGGAACTTTATAATATTCCTCTAAAATCAACCGAACTACGAATTCCAATTTACTCACCTGTTATCAGGAGAGAACCCAGTGCTGCATCTTTTAGCCCAGCACTGACCCTGAAAAGTAATTCTAACCGTACTTACCAGTAACTTATATTTCCTTCCATAGGAATCCATTGTCTGGTTTTCAGCAGAAAAGTTTCAAAGTGTCGATTTTCACAAATTACAAATATTCCTTAAAAATCGCCTGTATGACTTAAACGCATTCTTTCAACTGTTTACAGGAGATGCACCAGTGCTGGATCCAGGATCCAACACTGAGTAAGAAAAAGTAACGATAACACTACTTACCTGCTAAGTGAATTTCCTCCCATAGGATAACATTGGTGATTCTATGTGAAAAAGTTTCTAAGTGTCAACTTTTAAAATACAATAATATTCCTTAAAAATCACTACTGTAACCAAAACGCTTTTACTCAACTGTTTACAGGAGATGTCCCAGGACTGAATCTAGGATCCAGTCCTGTGGTTAGAAAAGTAATCCATAAAGTAACTAATTGCATTTAACTAGAAATTCACATTGAGGTCAATGTTGCATTGTGTTTGAAATTGTGTTGCCCATTGCAACAACTGTAACTACTGTACTTAAAACTCTATTGCCTATTTGCAAACTATTTAAACTAAAGTAATTCATTCTGAGAAAGTATATTTTGTAATGTATAATGTAATTACAATGTAATTTAATAAATAAAATATCTAAAAATAAATAGTTTTAAAAAATGTAGTAAATCAGTATCAAAAAAATAAATATAACAATTAATACATTTAAAAATTGTCATTTACAAAACCTTTGAAATTCACTGAAAAAACCATAGGTTTCAGGCACGTTATAGTTAGAAATTAGCATTTAAAAAACCTTTGAAATTCACTGAAAAAACCATAGGTTTTAGGGACAGTTATAGTTAGTTGGACATTTCACTCGTACAAAACCCGTGAAATTCCCCCGTTATAGTTAGTTCAGCTAACTATAACTCGCGCCCCAGCAATGCACTGCTGATGACGTCACATATTACATCACTCATGACATGGTCAGTGACATCACTGATGACATCTCAAATGACATCACTGATGACATCACTGATGACATCATCCACGTGATAATCTGATGCACCTCCTCACACCCTAATATAACCTTTGATACACCCACTCTAAATTACAGACTGCCATTCGCAAAACCATACACACTCCAACACCAATAACTACATACCCACTCACTGATTCTTAGGTCTACACACACACATCCACTCACTCACCCGTACAGTCACTCATACTTATGGTCACTCAGTACAGGACTATCATATGCACTCTTACTCCTATATAGACACTCACACACCGCCACTCATCCATAGAGGTACTCACACACCTAGTCAGTCATGCAAATAATTAAACACATTGCCATTTACTCACCTATACAGTTATACACACACCAGCTCACTTACTCATACAAATACTAGCACATTGTTGCGCTCTTATACAATCACTGATACAAGCACACACTCATCCATACAGCCACTATCACAATCACACACTCTCGCTTATAGCTATTTATATACTCCAACACACATATATACTGCCTTTCACATATGTAGTTACTCACACATGTACCACTGGGACATACATTCACTCACTAACACACTCTTACACACACTTACCCACCCATACAGTCTATCACAGATGCACTCTTGAAACCATCCACCCAGTGAATCACCCACTCACACATCTATACACAGTCGCACACACCCCTCCCACACAAACACTCAGGCACCCATACAGATACTCAGACAACCATTCAATAACTCATATAGACACTCATGTAGCTATTCACAAACACATGCAGCCACTTACACAGCAACAGACAGACGGATACAGACATTCACCCAGTTTAGTCACTAACCCATGCATTCAGTAAGATACGTTAAATCACTCACTTATAGAGTCAGTCACGCACCTACTAAATCATCCATACTAACACTTACACACCCACTCATTCTTCAATACGTCTTTGAAAGGGGAAAGGCCCTGGGGACCCCATCCCCCAGGGCCTTTCCCCTTTTTAAAAAAAAATTAAAATACAAAATAAAAACGGGAAGGGGGCCGCGTGGCCCCCTTTCCCTGGGCCTGTATTGGCCCCGGGGACCCCATCCCCCGGGGCATGGCCTCTTTTTTTTCTTATTTGGAGGGGGCTGCGTGGCCCCCTCCTCAGGCCATTTAAGGCCCCGGGGACCCCATCCCCGGGGCCGGCCTTGCACTTTTTTTGTTTTTTTAAAATTTTTGTTACTTTGGGGAGGGGGCTGCGTGGCCCCCTCCGTGGCCTCTTATGGCCCCGGGGACCCCATCCCCCGGGGCCTGACCTCTCGTTGGGGACTGTGGGGGTCCCCAAACCCCCACAGTCCCGCCGGCTCCCCGTGTCCTACGGGAGCCGGCATTGCTTTTACACATGGGGAGCAGCTAACCTGCTGCTCCCCATGTGGAAAAGCAATCAGCTTTGGATATTGGAAGAGAGCAGGTTTCCTGTTCTCTCTTCCAATATCCAAAGCAAGTTTGCAATGACAGGACGGGAGCCGCGAGGCTCCCGTCCTGTCATTGCAAACAGCAGTGTCCCGGGGGTAGGCACCCCGGGACACTGCAGGAGCCGGCCCTGGGGGGTGGCGGTCCCCAGGGCCATCAAGGGCTCCAGGAGGGGGGCCGCGCGGCCCCCCTCCCTACATTTTGAAAGCCCCGGGGAGGTGGTGGTCCCCGGGGCGTGTGGGGGGGCTGGAGCCCCCCCACACAGGTTTTTTTTAAATAAAAAAAGAAGCCCCGAGGAGGTGGCGGTCCCCGGGGCTGCGGGAGGGCTCAGAGCCCTCCCGCACCATTATACATAAAGCCCCGGGGGTGGTGGTCCCCGAGGCTTGGGGGCCCTTAGAGGCCCCCACACATAAAATTAACCCCACCCCAGCATGCCCCCGGGACTTGGCCCACCCGGGGGCCATTACATCGAAGCGCCGGAGACCGCGCTTCGATGTTTATGCTTCCCGGCAGGGTTCGCGCTCCCTGCCGATTTAAAAAAAAAAAAAAAAAAAAAAAAAAAAATTTTGCCCAGGGGGTCCTTGTGGGACCCCCTGAGCAGACCTAGGGGGTCAGGGTGTTTCTACCCTGCCCCCTTTGTGCGCTTTGCGCACTTGTTTCTGTCCCTCGGTTCTACCGAGGGACAAAATGGCTGCCAACACTTCCTGATTTGGAGTGTTGACAGCCAATTAACATAAAGCTCGTGCTCGGGAGGATCCGCGGCCCTAGATATCACTATCTTTTTACTTTTGATTTTCTCAGCAACTACTGAACGGATTTACACCATTTAACAAAAAGGGTTCTTTCTGAACCAAGAACTACCTCTTTGCCAAATTTGGTGTAATTCCGTTCAGCAGTTCGGGCTGTAGCCGTGTCTAAAGTTTCCTATGGAAAATTGCATGGGGAAAACGCGTTTTGGGACCCCCTTTTTCTCGGCCCCCGCTTGACGAATCCCCCGAGACTTTCAGGGTAGGAGCGGACCGGAGCGGGCCATAAAGTTTGAAAATTTTGCGAAGATACGTCAACCGGCAAGAGAGTTATTTCAAATAGAATGTCGCGGATTTCCTATGGATAATAGGTTGTAACTATAACTATCTACTGGCGACCGCCAGTAGATAATATATATATTATTTATATATATATTCACTGAAAAAACCATAGGTTTTAGGGACAGTTATAGTTAGTTGGACATTGCACTCGTACAAAACCCGTGAAATTCCCCTGTTATAGTTAGTTCAGCTAACTATAACTCGCGCCCCCGCAATGCACTGCTGATGACGTCACATATTACATCACTCATGACATGGTCAGTGACATCACTGATGACATCACTGATGACATCTCAAATGACATCACTGATGACATCATCCAGTATCTGTGTGTTTCTGTAAAGTTTAAATATGTTTAATATATATAGGGAAAGGCGTATTGAAGAATGAGTGGGTGTATAAGTGTCTGAATGGATGATTTAGTACGTGAGTGACTGACTACAAGTGAGTGATTAAACGTATCTTACTGAATGCATGGGTTAGTGACTAAACTGTGTGAATGTCTGTATCCATCTGTTTGTTGGTGTGTAAGTGGATGCATGGATTTGCGAATAGCTACATGAGTGTCTATATGGGTTATTGATTGGTTCTCTGAGTATCTGTATGGCTGCCTGACTGTTTGTGTGGGTGGGGTGTGTGTGACTCTATACATAGATGTGTGAGTGGGTGATTCACTGGGTGCATGATTTCAAGAGTGCATCTGTGATGGACTGCTTGGGTGGGTGAGTGTGTGTATGGGTGTGTTAGTGAGTGAATCTATATCTCCGTGGTACATGTGCGAGTAACTACATATGTAAAAGGCAGTATATATGTGTGTTAGAGTATTTAAATGGCTATAAGTGAGAGTGTGTTATTGTGAGAGTGGCTGTATGGATGCGTGTGTGCTTGTATCAGTTATTGTATAAGAGCGTAAGAATGTGCTAGTATTTGTATGAGTAAGTGAGCTGGTGTGTGTATAACTGTATAGGTGAGTAAATGGGTGTGTGATTAATTTTTTGCATGACTGACTAGGTGTGTGAGTACCTCTATGGATGAGTGGCGGTGTGTGAGTGTTTATATAGGTGTATGAGTGCATATGATAGTCCTGTACTGAGTGACTGTAAGTATGAGTGACTGTACAGGTGAGTGAGTGGATGTGTGTGTAGACCTAAGAATCAGTGAGTGGGTATGTAGTTTTTGGTGTTGGAGTGTCTATGGTTTTGAGAATGGCAGTCTGTAATTTAGAGTGGGTGTATCAAAAGTTATATTAGGGTGTGAGAAGATGCATGAAATTATCACATGGATGATGTCATCAGTGATGTCATTTGAGATGTCATCAGTGATGTCATCAGTGATGTCACTGACCATGTCATGAGTGATGTAATATGTGACGTCATCAGCAGTGCATTGCGGGGGCGCGAGTTATAGTTAGCTGAACTAACTATAACAGGGGAATTTCACGGGTTTTGTACGAGCGCAATGTCCAACTAACTATAACTGTCCCTAAAACCTATGGTTTTTTCAGTGAATTTCAAAGGTTTTTAAATGCTAATTTCTAACTATAACGTGCCTGAAACCTATGGTTTTTTCAGTGAATTTCAAAGGTTTTTTAAATGCTAATTTCTAACTATAACGTGCCTGAAACCTATGGTTTTTTCAGTGAATTTCAAAGGTTTTTAAATGCTAATTTCTAACTATAACGTGCCTGAAACCTATGATTTTTTAAGTGAATTTCAAAGGTTTTTTAAATGCTAGTTTCTAACTATGCCAACAGAGGTAGGACATGTGAAGAAAGAAGAAAAAACGCACAGAAAGATGCAAAAGATGTGCAGAAAGAACCAACAGAGGAGCAGAAAGAGGCCTTGTTGCAAAATCATCCTGTGCCCACAACTTTTTCAGACGGGTACTGGTGGTAACTGACTCTGACTAACCAGAGCCAGTGGCACGTTTTAAGTTGTGGGATTAAGTCCCCTTGAATCCTGAGGGTCCCTGGGGCCCAACTAGCCCCCCAGGTACCTACAGTTAGGACCACAGAGCTGAGTTGCAGAGAGGCGTCCCGAGGCCACGCACCTTTTTTCACCTCTCTGCAACGCAACTCTGTTGTGCTTACTGAAGGTACCTGGTGGGCTAGTTGGCCCCCAGGATTCAAAGGGAATTAACTCCCCAACTTAAAACGCACCACAGGGCGTGTTTGCGCACATGTCACCTGAGGCCCCGCCCCCTCCCTTCACCACTGTGCAAACGCGCCCCGTGGCGCGTTTTAAGTTGGGGATTAGGTCACCTTGAATCCTGAGAGTCCCTGGGGCCCAACTAGCCCACCAGGTACTTCCAGTAAGCACCACAGGCCTGCGTTGCAACGCCTGTAACAAATTGTGCAGTTGTGTTTAGGTAGTGAAGAGGGTCGTGCTGGGGGTAGTGTTTTAGGGTTTAGGGTAGTGCAGTGGTGTTTGTGTAGTGTAGGGGGTCATGCTGGGGGTAGATTTAGGGTTTAGGGTAGTGCAGTGGTGTTTGGGTAGTGTAGGGAGTCGTGCTGGGGGAGTGTTTTAGGGTTTAGGGTAGTACAGTGGTGTTTGGGTAGTGTAGGGGGTCGTGCTGGGGGTTAGTGTTTTAGGGTTTTAGGGTTTAGGGTAGTGCAGTGGTGTTTGGGTAGTGTAGGGGATACTGCTGGGGGTAGTGTTTTAGGGTAGTGCAATGGTGTTTGGGTAGTGTAGGGGGTACTGTTGGGGGTAGTGTTTTAGGGTTTAGGGTAGTGCAGTGGTGTTTGGGTAGCGTAGGGGGTACTGCTGGGGGTAGTGTTTTATGGTTTAGGGTAGTGCAGTGGTGTTTGGGTAGTGTAGGGGTTCGTGCTGGGGTAGTTTTTTAGGGTTTAGGGTAGTGCAGTGGTGTTTGTGTAGTGTAGGAGGTCGTGTTTTAGGGTTTAGGGTAGTGCAGTGGTCTTTGGGTAGTGTAGGGAGTCGTGCGGGGGTATTGTTTTAGAGTTTAGGGTAGTGCAGTGGTCTTTGGGTAGTGTAGGGGGTTGTGCGGGGGTAGTGTTTTAGGGATTAGGGTAGTGCATTGGTATTTGGGTAGTGTAGGGGGTCATGCGGGGTAGTGTTTTAGGGTTTAGGGCAGTGCAGTGGTGTTTAGGTAGTGAAGGGTGTCGTGCTGGGGGAGTGTTTTAGGGTTTAGGGCAGTGCAGTGGTGTTCGGGTAGTGTAGGGGGTCGTGCTGGGGGAGTGTTTTAGGGTTTAGGGCAGTGCAGTCATGTTCGGGTAGTGTAGGGGGTCGTTCTGGGAGGAGTATTTTAGGGTTTAGGGTAGTGCAGTGGTGTTCGGGTAGTGTAGGGGGTCATGCTGGGGGTAGTGTTCTAGGGTTTAGGGCAGTGCAGTGATGTTCAGGCAGTGTAGGGGGTCGTGCTGGGGGTGGTGTTTTAGGGTTTAGGGCAGTGCAGTGGTGTTCGGACAGTGTAGGGGGTCGTGCTGGGGGTGGTGTTTCAGGGTTTAGGGCAGTGCAGTGGTGTTTGGGCAGTGTAGGGGGTCGTGCAGGGGGTGGTGTTTCAGGGTTTAGGGCAGTGCAGTGGTGTTTGGGCAGTGTAGGGGTCGTGCAGGGGTGGTGTTTCAGGGTTTAGGGCAGTGGTGTTCGGGCAGTGTAGGGGGTCATGCTGGGGGTGGTGTTTCAGGGTTTGGGGCAGTGCAGTGGTGTTCGAGCAGTAAAGGGGGTCGTGCTGGGGGTGGTGTTTCAGGGTTTAGGGCAGTGCAGTGGTGTTCCGGCAGTGTAGGGGGTTGTGCAGGGGGTGGTGTTTCAGGGTTTAGTGCAGTGGTGTTCGGGCAGTGTAGGGGGTCCTGCTGGGGTGGTGTTTCAGGGTTTAGGGCAGTGCAGTGGTGTTCAGGCAGTGTAGGGTGTCGTGCTGAGGGGTGGTGTTTCAGGGTTTAGGGCAGTGCAGTAGTGTTTGGGCAGTGTAGGGGGTCGTGCTGGGGGAGTGTTTTAGGGTTTAGGGCAGTGCAGTCGTGTTCGGGTAGTGTAGGGGGTCGTGCTGGGGGAGTATTTTAGGGTTTAGGGTAGTGCAGTGGTGTTCGGGTAGTGTAGGGGGTCATGCTGGGGGTAGTGTTCTAGGGTTTAGGGCAGTGCAGTGGTGTTCGGGCAGTGTAGGGGGTCGTGCTGGGGGTGGTGTTTTAGGGTTTAGGGCAGTGCAGTGGTGTTCGGGCAGTGTAGGGGGTCGTCTTGGGTGTGGTGTTTCAGGGTTTAGGGCAGTGCAGTGGTGTTCGGGCAGTGTAGGGGGTCGTGCAGGGGGTGGTGTTTCAGGGTTTAGGGCAGTGCAGTGGTGTTCGGGCAGTGTAGGGGTCGTGCAGGGGTGGTGTTTCAGGGTTTAGGGCAGTGGTGTTCGGGCAGTGTAGGGGGTCATGCTGGGGGTGGTGTTTCAGGGTTTAGGGCAGTGCAGTGGTGTTCGAGCAGTAAAGGGGGTCATGCTGGGGGTGGTGTTTCAGGGTTTAGGGCAGTGCAGTGGTGTTCGGGCAGTGTAGGGAGTCGTGCTGGGGCTAGTGTTTCAGTGTTTAGGGCAGAGCAATGGTGCTCAGGCAGTGTAGGGGGTTGTGCTGGGGGTGATGTTTCAGGGTTTATGGCAGTGCAGTGGTGTTAGGGCAGTGTAGGGGGTCATGCGGGGGGTGGTGTTTCAGGGTTTAGGGCAGTGCAGTGGTGTTCCGGCAGTGTAGGGGGTCGTGCAGGGGGTGGTGTTTCAGGGTTTAGTGCAGTGGTGTTCGTGCAGTGTAGGGGGTCGTGCTAGGGTGGGGTTTCAGGGTTTATGGCAGTGCAGTGGTGTTCGGGCAGTGTAGGGTGTCGTGCTGAGGGGTGGTGTTTCAGGGTTTAGGGCAGTGCAGTAGTGTTTGGGCAGTGTAGGGGGTCGTGCAGGGGGTGGTGTTTCAGGGTTTAGGGCAGTGCAGTGGTGTTCGGCCAGTGTAGGTAGTCTTGCTTGGGGTGGTGTTTCAGGGTTTAGGGCAGTGCAGTAGTTTTCGGGCAGTGTAGGCGGTCGTGCTGGGGCTGGTGTTTCAGGGTTTAGGGCAGTGCAGTGGTGTTCGGGAAGTGTACGGGGTTGTGCTGTTGCTGGTGTTTCAGGGTTTAGGGCAGTGCAGTGGTGTGCGGGCAGTGTACGGGGTTGTGCTGGGGCTGGTGTTTCAGGGTTTAGGGCAGTGCAGTGGTGTTCGGGCAGTGTAGGGGGTCGTGCTGGGGGTGGTGTTTCAGGGTTTAGGGCAGTGCAGTGGTGTTCGGGCAGTGTAGGCGGTCGTGCTGGGGCTGGTGTTTCAGGGTTTAGGACAGTGCAGTGGTGTTCGGGCAGTTTAGGGGGTCGTGCTGGGGCTGGTGTTTCAGGGTTTTTGGCAGAGCAGTGGTGTTCAGGCAGTGTAGGGGGTCGTGCTGAGGGTGGTGTTTCAGGGTTTAGAGCAGTGCAGTGGTGTTCGGGCAGTGTAGGGGGTCTTGCTGGGGGTGTTGTTTCAGGATTTAGGGCAGTGCAGTGGTGTTCGGGCAGTGTAGGGGGTCTTGCTGGGGGTGGTGTTTCAGGGTTTAGGGCAGTGGTGTTTGGGCAGTGTAGGGGGTCTTGCTGGGGGTAGTGTTTCAGGGTTTAGGGCGGTGCAGTGGTGTTCGTGCAGTGTAAGGGGTCGTGCTGGGGGTGGTGTTTCAGGGTTTAGGGCAGTGCAGTAGTGTTCGGGCAGTGTAGGATGTTGTGCAGGGGGTGGTGTTTCAGGGTTTAGGGCAGTGCAGTGGTGTTCTGGCAGTGTAGGGGGTCATGCTGGGGGTGGGGTTTCAGGGTTTAGGGCAGTACAGTGGTGTTCGGGCAGTGTAGGGGGTCGTGCAGGGGTTGTGTTTCAGGGTAGTGCAGTGGTGTTCGGGCAGTGTAGGGGGTCGTGTTGGGGCTGGTGTTTCAGGGTTTAGGGCAGTGGTGTTCGGGCAGTGTAGGGGGTCTTGCTGGGGGTGATGTTTCAGGGTTTAGGGCAGTGCAGTGGTGTTCGGGCAGTGTAGGGGGTCTTGCTGGGGGTAGTGTTTCAGGCTTTAGGGCAGTGCAGTAGTGTTCGAGCAGTGTAGGGGGTTGTGCAGGGGGTGGTGTTTCAGGGTTTAGGGCAGTGCAGTGGTGTTCGGGCAGTGTAGGGGGTCGCGCTGGGGGTGGTGTTTCAGGGTTTAGCGCAGTGCAGTGGTGTTCGGGCAGTGTAGGGGGTCATGCACGGGGTGGTGTTTCAGGGTTTAGGGCAGTGCAGTGGTGTTCGGGCAGTGTAGGGTGTTGTGCTGGGGCTGGTGTTTCAGGGTTCAGGGCAGTGCAGTAGTGTTCAGGCAGTGTAGGGGGTCGTGCTGAGGCTGGTGTTTCACGGTTTAGGGCAGTGCAGTGGTGTTCGGGCAGTGTAGGGGGTCGTGCTGGGGCTGGTGTTTCAGGGTTTAGGGCAGTGCAGTGGTGTTCGGGCAGTGTAGGCGGTCGTGCTGGGGCTGGTGTTTCAGGGTTTAGGGCAGTGCAGTGGTGTTCGGGCAGTGTAGGGGGTCGTGCTGGGGCTGGTGTTTCAGGGTTTAGGGCAGTGCAGTGGTGCTCGGGCAGTGTAGGGGGTCGTGCTGGGGGTGATGTTTCAGGGTTTAGGGTAGTGCAGTGGTGTTCGGGCAGTGTAGGGGGTCGTGCAGGGGCTGGTGTTTCAAGGTTTAGGGCAGTGCAGTGGTGTTCGGGCAGTGTAGGGGGTCATGCTGGGGGTAGTGTTTCAGGGTTTAGGGCAGTGCAGTGGTGTTCGGGCAGTGTAGGGGGTCGTGCTTGGGGTGGTGTTTCAGGGTTTAGGTCAGTGGTGTTCGGGCAGTGTAGGGGGTCTTGCTGGGGGTGATGTTTCAGGGTTTAGGGCAGTGCAGTGGTGTTCGGGCAGTGTAGGGGGTCTTGCTGGGGGTAGTGTTTCAGGCTTTAGGGCAGTGCAGTGGTGTTCGGGCAGTGTAGGGGGTCATGCTGGGGGTGGTGTTTCAGGGTTTAGGGCAGTGCAGTGGTGTTCGGGCAGTTTAGGGGGTCGTGCTGGGGTAGTGTTTTAGGGTTTAGGGTAGTGCAGTGGTGCTTGTGTAGTGTAGGGGGTCGTGCTGGGGGTAGTGTTTTAGGGTTTAGGGTAGTGCAGTGGTGTTTGTGTAGTGTAGGGGGTCATGTTTTAGGGTAGTGCAGTGGTGTCTGGGTAGTGTAGGGGTCGTGCTGGTGGTAGTGTTTTAGGATTTAGGTTAGTGCAGTGGTGTTTGGGTAGTGTAGGGGGTCGTGCTGGGGGTAGTGTTTTAGGGTTTAGGATAGTGCAGTGGTGCTTGTGTAGTGTAGGGGGTCGTGCTGGGGGTAGTGTTTTAGGGTTTAAGGTAGTGCAGTGGTGTTTTTGTAGTGTAGGGGGTCATGTTTTAAGATGTAATGCTCCAATACCTGACCAGTCTGCATTACATAAAACTGCAAAAAAACTCAAAATAAAAAGTGTTTTGCACACTTTTGTCATTGGGCTATATGTGGGCTACATCTGGGTAATATTTGTGCTACATTTGGGCTCTTTTTTCACTGGTGGCCATCTTGGAAGACTTCTTTGTTATGAAGTTTCCTAATTTCTTCATTTACTGCAGTCTTTTCAGTAGGAAATGCTTTCAGTTTTTTACTTTGATTCCATAAAGAAGGCATTCAGATGTGTCTCACATCTGCCATAAATTCAGAATGTTAGCACTCTAGTTGCTCATTAGATCACTGGAGTAAAGCTACTGCTCACCAGGGAGTTAACTGGTAGTCTGCTGCTGGTATTGAAAGTGATTGTTTCAGTCTGCATGCCAGAATTTTCTAATGAAATAGAAGAGGATATGAGATCTCACTTAAAACATGCCCTAATTTTTCTTTCTGCAGCACTAACCATAATTTCTATGACAAAATGAACCCCCTCATTTTGTTCCTTTTTAAATTAAATGTTTTAAGTGTTACCAGTTTATTCCAATCAAGATGGCTTCAGGTGTGCCATACTTTTGTCATAAGTAAGGCTGTTAGCACTCTAGTTGTTCTTTAGAACACTCTGGGAAGCTGCAGTAGAACACAAAGGCATCAACTGGCAGGCTGCTCCTGTTGAAATATAACAGGAAGATATTTGAGATCACACTTGAAACATGTCCTAATTTTTCTTTCTACAGCACTAACCATAATTTCTATGACAAAATGAAGCCCATCATTTTGTTCCTTTTTAAATTAAATTGTTTAAGTGTTACCAGTTTATTCCAATCAAGATGGCTTCAGGTGTGCCATACTTTTGTCATAAGTAAGGCTGTTAGCACTCTAGTTGTTCTTTAGAACACTCTGGGAAGCTGCAGTAGAACACAAAGGAATCAACTGACAGTCTCTGCCCTTGTTGGATGTACATGTTTTACTGAGAATGTCAGACTTCATTCTCACATGAGTGAGAAAGATAATGTGAATTTACAGAAAATATGCTCTCATTTTAGCTTCTGGAGCACCTTCCAAACCTCCATGGGACAAGCATGAGAAAATAGTGATCTCTCAAACATGATTCATGATATCCCAGCAGAAGGTTTTTCACATGGTAAAATCACCTTAGAATACACCACAATTCCTAAAATTAGTATGGTACCATCAACAAATAAATTCTAATGTAACTAAAGCCTGTTATCACCCTTTATAGTTCTCCTTTTGGTGACCCTCAAAATCTTCTATTCACTACAATGCATTTCAATGAGGTACTATCATTTATATTGGTCACAAGATGGCTGCCAGCAATTCCAGGATGAAGTGCTGACAGCCAATCAGATCTCACGATGACATGTGTGGTTAGGCTCCGCCCAGATATATATGTGACTTTACTTTTGATTTTCTCAGGAACTACTGAACGGATTTACACCATTTAAGCAAAAGGCACGACACTGAACCAAGGGCTACCTCTTTGCCAAATTTGGTGTAATTCCGTTCAGCAGTTCGGGCTGTAGCTGCGACTAAAGGTTCCTATGGAAAAATGAATGGGGAAAACGCGTTTTGGGACCCCCTTTTTCTCGGCCCCGCTTGACGTATCACCCCGAGACTTTCAGGATAGGAGCGGACCGGAGCGCCCCAACAAGTTGGAAACTTTCGCGAAGATTCGTCAACCGGCGCCAACGTTATTTCAAATAGAATGTCGCGGATTTCCTATGGATAATAGGTTTTAACTATAACTATCTACTGGCGACCGCCAGTAGATTATATATATATATATATATATATATATATATATATATATATATATATATATATATATATATATATATATAATATCTAGGCCATCGTAAGGCTTGGCATGAGTAGCAGACAAGATTATTCTACTAACCTCTATACAGTTCAGCCTTGGATGTGATGTAGTGTACTAGCCCATTACTTAAATGTTGGTTTTCAGTTTCTCAGCCAGACTGAGGCTTTTCAAGGGTCAAACAACCACTCTTCCTTTCTACAGTTTGAGAGTGGTGTGCAGAAACAGTGATAAAGACTGGACAATTCAAAAACAACTTAAATAGTGATGGACTGTTGTGCATCTCGGTTTATTCATATGGAATTATTGAAACCTTAGATCTAAGAAATTCATGTTTACATCTGTTTTAGAGGTTGACAAAGTGAAGCGGGTGTTGTATTGCAGGCTATAGAGACAAGGTCAGTCATTTTCGCCAGGGAAACACCGGGACATAAACTGCATACCTGCGACTAAGCTTTTGGTATCCATTGTAGGGTTCATTCCTTAGGTAATGCGATTAGGAGTTGGCATTAAGCTCCTGTGCTATCCCTAAACTATACCACCATAGGGCACGAACACGAATATGTTTTAGTAATTAAGAGACCTTTCAAGAAGTCGAAATGTTGGTAAGCGTTTTTTTTTTTTTTCTTTTGCATTCACAATCCAGGCGCATACTTTCTTTGTTCCGTGTTCATTTCATGGCTGCTGTAGGCATATTTACTGCCTGTGTAAAGTACACATCTACTGAGGCAGGGCAAAAGCAAATAAGCAACAATGTTTTGCGTGTGGCAAACAGTCTTTAACATTCCTTCAAACAGATGTTCAGAAGATTGGGCTAAAAGTTGACAAACAGTTTGATTTGGAAAGGGTTGTTTTTTTTTTTTTTTTTCTTTCAATTTCTAATGGCAACCACTTTTTTTTTTTTTCTGGTGCGTTACTGTACTCAAACTAATCAGTAGCTTGGCATCACTCGCAAAACCTCTTCTCACATTCCTGCATTCTGTCATGGAAAAAACAAGACTCTCTCTTCTTTACAGAGCAAAGAGCGGGACGTGTTTCTGGTGAAGGAGCACCCAGACCCAGGCAGCAAGGACCCAGAGGATGATTATCCAAAATTTGGCATTCTCGATCAGGTTAGCACATGAATATTCCGCTTTTGTTATGGAATCCTCATCACTTGCAGCAAATTGAATTTTTTTTATAGGCTGATTTTGAGATTTTAGTCTCCCTGGATCAAGAATGTTTAGAACATACGTCTTCCGTTAACATCTTGTGATTTCTAGTGGGGTGGATAACTTGACCCTGCATATTTTCAAGGCAACTTATGTAGTGTATCGCTAATTGTGCTCCTATGGCTGTACCATATGCATACATTCATTAAAGTAGATGTTACTCTTCAAATCTTAATTGAGTTCTCGGATGCATAATATATATTTCTTACTGCTGCAGTAATTTTCATTAAATATAGGAGTTTCATATCTGCCAAAATATTTTTAGCATGTTTGAGCACTTGACATTTTAACAATACTCCTCTTATGTGTACTTTTTGGTGTTGTGGTTCTAGGCCTTGATGCCATGGGCAGAATCTATATATCTAAATGTGTCCAGCTGAAGTGTTCAAAATGGCTGAGCATTCTCTTCTGCAATTGAATGGTTCTTGAGGCTGTACGTGTATTTGCGGTACTGGCTGCCTTTTCAGCCAGGTTTATAACAAAGCAGGGGTCTTGCATTTTGTGCTAAAGCACAGAGTGGTATGTCCTTTAACTGACATCCAGATTATCTGAGTTGGAAAATGAGTCGGCAATTCATGAGCTGGATAAGGTGCTATAGTTAAAAGCATTGTAATATTTTGATTTGCTATTCTGTTGAAACAACGAAGATTGAAGGGTCTCCATGAATACTGACAATCCGAATAAGCGCGCACTAGACCTAATGGTGCATGCCTCTGTGTATGTGTACATATGTATTATAGTTTTATATTTTTGGGAAAGGGGAAGCAGTCTGAGAATAAGAAGGGTTAACTGTATGGTTTCTAGGACCATGGTGTCAGGTGTTGGCTACCAATCATTTTGTTTTTGGTTTGAAGAGTTGAAGAATCCTTTCATATGCACCCCCTGCCCCCCTTCCAAACCTTCTTGGCTTTTTTGCCGTTTGGAGATTGTAGGAAGCTGGCTCTGTATACACTATACCAAAATGAGGTATAGTGTGCAGAGTCCAGTGGCAGGGCAGGTCCCTCGGGTTCTTGAGGCTGCTGGCTGCAGGACACACCGGGATTTCTCTTCTGCAGGTTCGAGATGGGCACAGGCCGGTAGGGCTGGGGCCAAGTCAGTGGGTGCCCTCCTCTTCTTACCTTTAGCACGGCTTCTTCGGTCATTCTTCTTCTTAGTCAGTTTTGCAGCGTGAATCTTTCTGGATTCACTATGCTGTGCATTATTCCGCCATCTCGTGGTTGGGTCCGGATTCGTAGTCCTTTCTTTTTTTT